>NW_019294555.1:2693-24300 GCF_000500325.1 Leptinotarsa decemlineata | reverse complement strand
AAATGACATTTCATGTTATAAAAAAAATATTTCTTTTGATAAACTCTCTTTAGCGGCAGCGCGTGCATGCCGTAACAGCCGCGCGGCACGCTATTTTCAAAGTCAAATTAAAATTATAAATAATGGAGATAGACTTTCGGGAGTTGTGACTTTTTTATCGGAAATTTCCCCCTCTTTAACGAGTTTTTTTCAAAGTTGCTTAAATATTAATATTTTTTGAATTATTAACGAAAAGCTAAATACCATTTTTTTTATCTTATTTTGTTAATAACAATTGCAATTTTTTACCTGCACCAAAATCCTCCAAAAACATTTTTCTAGAGGTGATTCCAAATCGAATGAGCCATCGCTCATATTTTTAGGACCTTCACCTCTATTTTTCATGTTTTTGAATTTGTTGATTCTATACAATAAAATAAGAATATTTTCCTTGGAGTTTAGTTTCTAATCGCCTGGAATTCATTTTAGATGAGGTTGATTTCAGGTAATGTAGCTTTCTGCAAGGTGTTTGCTATTTGAATACGGATTTCTTCAGCTTCGTTGTTTGATAATGATTTGATGGCTGATTCTGTACAGCCTATGAATTTCTCACTTGGGATTTGCCTTGACATAATGGCTGAGTTACAGACTTTCGACAAATCCAATGACTCATTCGTCGTTGAAAGACGATTGATTATCAGTTTAGAATTGCCCGAAATGTTTCTCTGACATTGTTTCTATGTAATTTGTCGTTTTTCCTCATTTGGTGTTGACATTTGTTTACGGCTTGCATATTGTTGCTCAGTTGCAAGTAGACAGTAAGCAATCTCGCGTCAGAGACCTTCTTGCGTCGCAGATTACTGCCCTAGCCTTCCCCAGTAAGAGGTAATAACTTTTCCATTGTGCCAAGACAGATCCCAAGTGAGGCTTCGAAAACTAATTCAACGTAATCTAAATTTGGCACAGTCTATGGTATTCTTGAAGAAAATAATCTGAAATAAAATTCTTGAGAAGAATATCATTAGATCGGTAGTTGTTTTTCTCGATTCCTTGCACTACTGAAAATACACAAACCTTAAATGCCGGTGTCTTCAGTTGTCCAACCTACATCTGGTCTAAACACCTTGCTATGCTTCTGCAACACTGATTCTCACATGAAGGACTCCAGAATTAATAAGGAAGATAGAACCCAACGGCATATATTGGATAGCATTGATTTAGTATCGTTATTCACCAAAGTTTCTTTGACAGAATCCCTAGACTTGTTACTCCCGAAATATATTGTCATTCTTTTTCATCACAAGCAGATCGATGATGTANTAGAGATTCCAAGTCACGACATTTCGATTGTTGGTATCTACAATCGTCTTCGGGTGATGACTGGTCATCAGTGCTACTTCCACTCGAAACTAGGGTGGAAATCTCACTTTTTTATTGGCATGAGGTCAAGTAATATTTGGTCATTTATTTATTTATTCAATACATCCAGCAGGCCCAAAAGCCCATTTACAGGTGCATACAATTAGTAAGATCAATTTTGAATGAAACGGAGAATCTCTTTTTTGAATTGTTTGAACGTTAGAAAAATATATCTACACTAGGAACATTATCAACACTTCTAGATATAGTAGTTATGATAGAATGAAAATGATACAGTGTGTTGGTAATAGGGATATTAAATGTGCTACAGAATCAAGATGAGATACGCGGTATACTGAATACCATTTGAGACAAAACCGGCGAGCGATCTATCTGTCCATGTATTATTTTATATGCAAAACACATATCTCGGCTTTGCCTGAAGTTTTGTAGGGATATCATTTGGAACTGGTCCAACAATGTGCATAGTTTTTGTCCAAGCCTTTCCTTAAAATATCGCCCCATGCCTAAAATTACCTGCTGCTAAATAAACAAAGTTTTGAATTACACCGCAAAATGTACGTTCATGAATAATTACAATAATTTCAATAATCTCGAAATTTGTGCCGTATTGAATATTTTTTCAATAACATTTTATGGTCGGATGAATCGACATTCCATAAAAATGGATTTGTGAATCGACATAATTACCATTATTATTTGACAGAAAATCCCCACTTATTGAAACAGGTGGAGGCATCATTGGAGAATATGTAATTGGTCCATACTTTTTTCAGGGACATATGAATGGAACAATGTATGTGCACCTGCTCACTATTCGGCAGAAGTGAGAGATCATCTAAATGAAGTATTTCCCAATAAATGGATAGGACGGAATGGGCCTGTACGGTGGCCCGCTAGATCACCAGATTTGACGAAACTAGATTTTTTCTTATGGGGATACATAAAAAATATGGTTTACGTTGAGCCACCAACTTCTCCCGAAAATATGCGACTTAGAATAACGAATGCTTTTCGCAGCATTACACCAGCTGTCTTGCGCAGGATAGAACAGTCTTTCAAACATAGACTTCAGCTCTGCATTCAAGAAAATGGAAGACATGTCGAACATATTTTACAAAAGTTTCATCATCAACCTCCATTAAACTCTTCCTTTTTTAGTTTTGTAGTTTGTCAGTTGACAAATTCAAATATCAAGAACTTAAGCCCTGAATTCATGAATGTTTTTTCATTTAATCTTGTTTGGTTTGATATTGCACGATTTATGGGAAAAATTCTGCATCCAATGAAAAAAATAATTTTCCATTTAAAAAAATGTGATAGGTACATACATTTATTTCGTAAAAAAAATTTGTTTGGACACGCTACAATGTACAAAACTGAAACAAGATATCTTTCGTACATTCTTATCAGTCGCCAAATGGATTTCGCTTTGAAAAAAGTCTTTCATTGAGTTTATGGCGTATAAATAGGAAGAACGACCATTTTTCGAAAAAAATGCTTTTTTAAGAAAAACTATTGAACCTAGGCATAGGGAATACTCAATTCACCAATGTAGAATATTTGACCGAAAAAAATTCAGTTGGACTTGGCACAACTTTATAATTTCAAATATTCTGAGTGACGAATATGGGAAAAAAAACCTGTCATGCTAGATATCTCAAAAACCGTCTATATTTTCGAAATGAAGATATACATAAAGTAGCTTTAATTTTCTATGTGGAAACCGAAAAAGCGATAAAAAATGTAAGTTGCTATTTAAAAAAAACACAGTTGGGATCCGCCCAGAATAAATTGAACACCCTGTGTGACTAAAATCTATAGCCACTTCCCCCACCGATGAAAAGGTATATATTATATAACATATTTTTCTTCTTATCATCTAAGCTTTGCAACCTAATATATCTCAATGACGCTCGAGTAAATCCCCATTTTGCATCGTGGGCTCCCCTGCTATCAGTATAGCTCCATAAAGAGCATTTTCTCAGCATTTTTGTAACAGATTTCTTGAATTGGCCATTGTTCAAGTTGTTCTAGCACAGCGATATGAAGTGCTACAGACCAAATGGTCAATGCAGCACTCATAATGGCTCATTTTAGCGATGTATAAAGACATCCATAAATTCATGGATGCAAGCTGAATCGATAGATTCAGAGGCAGGCGAAAGAGTTCATGAAGAAACCATCGCCCAGATTCACGGAAGACCTGCGTAAGGTTGTAAGGGTAGTGGTGGGTCTACTAACGGGGCATAGCCGGCTCAGGAAATATATAAGCAACATGGGTCTGACAGAAGAAACCCAATGCAGGTTCTGTCAAGAAGAGAAAGAAACCAGACAGCTTGTGTTCTGTGAATGCGGAGCGATAGCAAGGCTGAGACACGCAAGATGCGGGGAAGAAAAACCAGAGGTTGCCAGCTATATGAGGGGGTCAGTATCAAGACTATGGAGTCTCATCAAAGACATCAAGCTAGACAATGAGCTCTAACAACCAAGGAGCATCACAATAGATCTAAAAAGATCGCAGTGAATCAGGCCATGGGCTTGCTCCCCGACAATCTAATCTAATCTACCCATGTACATAGGCTAATATGCTGTGAGCAACGTGGCAGCTATTTGAAAGGGTTTTTCGGATACTGATTTTCAGTTAATATACCGTTTTTCAAAATTTATTATAGAATAAACAATTTCTTCAATCTTAGGTTGCTTGATTTTTTGGTATAGCGTGTGAACACGTCAGGGTTCAACGGCCAGATGCCAGTGCATTATAAGCAGTTGACAAAGTTGCAGCTTTTTGAAAGGCTTTGTCGACTAGCTCTGCAACTTGAAATTGGGTTATTATTTTTCCCGAATTAAATCTCAGCCAGTTACTTGCAGCTTCGGTATAATAAATTGAAAAAGGTTTCATAAATCCTACATCTGAAGGTTGTAGTCTATGTGTGCAGTGAGGCGGAAATGAAGGCACATGCACACCGTTATCCCGTCCTAAATTGATAATATCCATGTTTTTGTGTGACTGGCATGCCCAGCGAGCAAAAGCAAGACTGGATTATCGACAATCGCTCTTAAAAAATTTATAAACTTCTTGAACCACTCTGTAAAAATATCTTTTTGTATCCAACCGCTTTCATGACAAAACGCCGAAGATCCTCGTGGAGTATTCAGCAATGTTCATCCTTTTACGAGGGAACACGAATAAGGGAGGCCCCGGACCAATGATTATGGACATACAGGATTGCTTACTTACATATATCGCCACGTTAAACAAGCGCCGAGCAGATGTGACGTAACACTGGTGACACTTTTATTAGCTGTCATAAGACTGTGCGTTATTTAAACATTTTTTGAGGATTATTTTCGGACAGTATTATTTTGTTTTTGTTTCTTTTGATTGAATTTTCATTTAACTATATCAATTAGGTTTCTGAAACATTGAGTTTGTTATTGTGAAAGTCGTATTTTTTTGTGCTTTTGGATATTTTTTAAACTGATGTAACGAGTAGACGCCATATAAGACTCTGTTATTTTCTTCCGTTTTGAGGTTTGTTTTATGCCATTGTGGAACTATTTTTTATTTTTTGAACATTTTTAAATTAGATTGAGGTAAAAATTGGAAATACTCACATTAAATTGATGGATGTAGCCGTAACTACGTGGTAGAAAATCATGATTAAAAAATATATGCAGCACTTTCAGTTGACCTACCTGGGCAAAACCCATGCTGATGTTTGGAAATAATATCAAATTTTTCTATAAATGACACCATTTTAGAATGAACACATTTCTCAAAAACTTTACACAGTGCTGTTTGTACTGTTATTGGTCTGTAGTTTTCAATTATATAAATTTCATTATTTTTGTATAGAGGAGTAACTAAACCAATTTTCATCTTATCAGGAAATTTTCCAATTTCAATTGATCGGTTTATTATAAAAGAATGCCTAGGCATTGAAAATGTCACTTCTATGATCGATGAATGTAACTGAAATTAACGTTCAATACCAATCGGAGAAAAAAATCATTCACATCCGTTCTTTTCTTGTTGTTATTATTGTATACTGCCTAGATGTTCGAAAGCAACTGCTTCAAATGTGTCTTTCTGAGTCTTCATCATTCAAACGGATTTTGAAACCTCAATTGAAAAAAAGTGGATTTTCTGTGAGTAAAATGTTTTGAAGATTGAATATTGATTTCAATAGATGACCACATTTCGAAGGAAATTATGAAATATTATCTCAGACTCAAATATTATCAATGATCACCTCGCCTATCTATCATTGATGTACATGCTTGGTTCGTTTAATTTTTCATTGAAGAAAGCCGAAGGTTGGTGTTCTAGTTATGAGCAAGGTTGATCACAAAATCGCAAAACCAAGGCTACTCTTTTCAGTGCAAGTGACATGGAAGTGAACGCAATTAATGAGTATCGGCTTCATTTCATTCTGGTGTGAATTTGGGTCATGTTCTTGGTCCCTCCGAGGAATAAGAAGGAATAATATTTTCACGGAAAACATTCAACGTCAGAAATAACTACTTACCGATAAATTAATATTGATTCGCCAGCTTTGCGAATTATATTTTTAGAAATGATAGCTAATTTGGTTGTGGATAATTATAACGGATTCTTCTCCCACATTTTGGTTTACTTTACGGAAAATTCCAAATGGCGATTTGTGATGAAACGGATTCAGCGTCATAACAAGCGACCAACTCGGGGTATTCCCTCTTACAGTAGAGCACGATCATTCGAAAATTACTTTCAATTTGAATCCTCTAAATGAAAATTGACAGATTTTTTCATAACGTTCCATATCTCCCAATAACTACAAAAATCATTCATGATGTTATTCATCCAAATTAAAAATTTGATCACTTCATCTCAGCATGTCTATATGAAACATCCTTCAACTACCGGTTGCCGGTTGGGTTGGCGTGAATGGTTTGTTCCACTCATTCAATCGATCGTCAGGTGGAATGATGGTTCGAGCCGAGAAGCCGGACGATGTATCTTCAGAGCCTATCGCCCAACCCGTGCTAGGAATCACTTGTTGAAAGGTAAGACCTCGTTAATCATCAGCTTGCACAAGTTTCGACTTCTGAGGGTTGTCGTTCGTAGGGCGACAGCTGGTTAACGGAAAACGGAGTTTTTTAACAGATATTTCTGGAAGCATGAATGAAAGAGGTCAATTTGATGTCATTAATACCATTATTTTCAGAGGTTTCGACATACAGTTGATCAATGAAGTGAAAAATTTTGGAATGAATGATTCATTGATTGTCTTATTTACATCATACTTGATAGTTATCGTCAATAAGAGAGTGTGTGTTCGGCGAGTCTTGGCCTACACCTGCCGATATAAAGGAGATGTCTCCCAGTGACATGTCCACCTTCCTGGAAAGGACAGGATGGACGATGACCTAGGAGGACAACTCTTCGGAAGGATGTACAATGGGTCACATGTGGCCTAAGTGCGTGGGCTCACACTCCCCCTTCCTACTCTACAGATACAGAGAGATCAAGATATGAAACGTAAAATGGAAATACAATATAACAAATAAAATAAAACAATCAAGATGAAAGATGAAAATGACCACGGAGTAAAAAGAAATAAAAAAGAATAAAAGATATAAACAATTAGTAAGATTTCAAACCAAGTTACTTCACGACGTTTCGATCGTGAAATGAAATTATAATAAAATAAGCAAAAAATTCAAATTGGACAATTAAAAATGAATTAAAAAGTGGAATAAAAAATAAAAAAAGATGTCAAACAAAGTTACTTCACGTTTCGATTGTTGGTGCCCAAAATCGTCTTCGGGTGATGACTGGACTATTCTTCAAAGAGATGACTATTTATAGGTCATTCGAAAGCTTTCACCTATCCCCTCTTCCCTCTCTCTGTTTCACCGGTTTAGCGGGAGTTGACCGTTTTCAGCTTGATTATCATATGTTGCGTATCCAGCTTCTTTGAACTTCATCTCAAACCAGTGTTCCTCTCTGTGGATGATTTCAGCTTGGGAACACTTGATGTTATGTTGATGAGTCCAAACATGGTCTGCTATCCCCGATTCACTGGTTTCTCGTCGCTGTACGATTCTCTTATGCTCGGCAATGCGGACTTTCAATGGCTCCTTAATTTCAGTAATATAGGATTTGCCTCACTCACAGGCTATCCAGTCCGTATGTGGTGGCTTAGTTTTCGTGAGGCTGCTACGGATGGTGTTTCCGGATCTGAAGTCGGATCTGATGTTGTACTTGGGCCCAATTATTCCTATCCTTTCCGAAAATTCTCTGACGTAGGGAAAAGCAAGCAATGGTTGTGACGGCTTCTCTTATTTGCAAGGCTCTTGCTGTCTTCTAGCCAAAGTCTGTTCCTCCATCGGTATGGAGTAACCATTCCGTTGAAGATCTTTTTTGATTATGCCTAATTACTTCTCGACATCTTTCCTTTTATCGCAGTGTTCGAAACCATGATCCATCAGAGTCTTGATGATTTCTCTTTTGGTTAGATTGATGGTGGTTGGATTCATGATTCAGATACTGTCCCGTGTGAGTGGGTTTTCGGTATATAGATGTTTTCCACTTTGTGTCGGATTTCTTCACCAATACATCTAAGAAGGGCAATTCATTTTGGATCTCCTCCTTCATTGTGTTGGTGATGGAAGGTCTTACGCTGTTGGTGTGACTCAGAATGGTGTCTAATTCTATATTTCCATGGTTTCGTCAACGTATATCAACCATAATCGGGGCTTTTTGTGGCATGTTGGTTATGACTGGTGAAAATGGCGTTCCCATTGGTAGTCACTCATCTCACGTAAAGAGTTTGCTCTTCAGTGGGAAATAGCAGTACCGTACACAGTATCCTAGTAATTCCATATATATAGATGAGTTTCTACAGGTAAATTCGTACTATCTTCCAGGTCGTCTTCAGATAGCTTCCTCTGTATGATTTGAAGTGCTTCTTCGACAGGATCGTTGGCGCTAAGGCTTTCCACGTTGAAATTGATCAATTGATCTTGATCTGAGACTTCGATTGCCTTCAGTAATTCTACAAAAAGCCTCAAATTCTTCACAAAAGATGAAGTTTTTCCTTGGAGTGGTTGTATAATTGGAAGTAATAATCTGGACAAGTTTTGAGTAGTTCCGGAACTATAATGATCGGTCTGAGCGGAATACCCTTCTCGTGGATTTCGATTAGTCCATATAAGGGGCTTACTGTGATAGCGATGCTCTTTTTTTCCCGAAAACTAGACTTGGTGTTCTTGGAAGTTTGATACAACTCCCTTTCAGTAGAATATGTAGGCTCCCGTACAGCCTTCGTGTATTGCTTCTTCTGAAAAACATATTCGATCTTCTGTTGTCTCTTCGTAGACCGTGAATAACTCTTCGTTCTTCATCGCTGATGTAAGATGTTGGAACTAGTTCTCGATCAAGCTGTTCTCAAATTTTCCATCCGAATTTTTCTGCCTCGGCCAGATCAATAAGAGAACTTGTGGATTCCATTGCGGTAATTATCTCCAAAGTGGTAACGGATATTGTAGCAATGGTTATGTATCTTTGCAAAGTGATTTAAATAAAATTCATTACACTGGTGCAATGACAATGTGTTAGACCCAAATGTACACGTATTTAAGTATCAGTATTTTCACTCGAAAAAAATGACACCCATCTTCATGATTATGTAAACTAAAAAGTTTGCCCGTCTACACTTGTATAAAGTTCTCCATTATAATTTTTATATTTTTTCAGATTGTGGAAGGTAACAATTACCCAAAAAAAAGCTCGATAAAAAACTGATTTTTTCCTCCACAAAAAATGACTTTCGTTGAATATGAGTCTGATTGTTGCAACAATTTTTCTCTCGAAATCTGTATGGGTGACAAGAAAACGGTTTTCACTATATCGATCTACTTAAGATTCTATAACAGTTGTGTGATTTTCATGAACGCACATCTTCTGGTTCCAATTCTACAAGGTGTTTTAAAAAGTGAGCCTGATTGTTGCAACAATTTTTTCTCGAAATCTGTATGGGTGACAAGAAAACGGTTTTCACTATATCGATTTACCCAAGATTATATGGAAGTTGTGTGATTTTCATGAACGCACATCATATGGTTCCCATTCTACAAGGTGTTTTGAAAAGTGAGTCTGATTGTTGCAACAATTTTTTCTCGAAATCTGTATGGGTGATAAGAAAAAGGTTTTCACTATATCGATCTACCCAAAATTCTATAAGAGTTTTGTAATTTTCATGAAAGCACATCATATTGTTCCAATTATACAAGGTGTTTTAAAAAGTTAATCTGATCGTTTCAACAATTTTATTCTCGAAATCTGTATGGGTGACAAGAAAACAGTTTTCTCGAAATCTGTATGGGTGACAAGAAAACAGTTTTCACTATATCGATCTACCCAAGATTCTATAAGAGTTGTGTGATTTTCATGAATACAAGGAATCTCAAAAAATTTGTCTGATTGTTTCAATTTCTTTTTCGAAATCTGTTCAGATGACAAGAAAACTGTCATCACCAAGTTAATCTACTCAAGAAACTATGGAAGTTGTGTGATTTTGATGGACGCACATCATCGGATATCATTTCTATATGGGGTATTGGAAAGAAAGTATAATAATTCCAATTTTATTATTCCCTAAATTTGTATTGTTGATGAGAAAACGATTATCAACGCGTCAATCTACTCAAGATTCTATAAAAAAGTTAAACACCAAATAGTCTTAATAATTCCTCGTTCAACCTATAGTGAATAGGTATTTCCAGCCACAGATATTAGTACGGGTGCTAATGATTTCGTATCCCAACCACAGATTTTTATTTTCCTCTACGTCAGCATGTGTGGCCAGAAATCTGTGGATAACTTCACGCCAATCAGACCGTTTGATTCCGTGATTCGCGTTAAACTTTGTCCATCTAGTACATAGTTAAAAGTTACCGATAATGTTTTACGTGTGAATGTCATTATTTTACATTTATTTGTGTACAATTTATCGCGAATACACCAATTAGTCAAATAATTCATGTCCGCCTGCAATATGGAACAGTCTGTCTGCTTCATCTCGGATTTCACAATATATTTTCATGTCATCTGCAAATAGCAATTTATGAGAAGTGATATCATGGGCATTGCGATTTATAAATAGTATGAATAATAACGGTCCAAGATTAGAACCTTATGGGACACCCGAACTCGCTACAAAGCAGGAGGATTTTATACCATCACATTCAACATAATAACGTCGATCGGATGAATATGATTTTAGGAGCAACTGAATATTGGATGATATGCCAAAATTTGACAGTTTCTTTAGCAGCCTTGCTGAAGTCCGTATAGATGACGTCAACTTGACGCTTATTATCAAGTTTATCAGAGACAAATTGAGTGAAAATACAGACAGGACAGAAAAGTAGTTACAGCAACTTACAGTAATGATTATAGATATCGATATGCGGTTTTCACCATTAAGTTTGTCATTAGTTTGAAAATAGAAGTTTCCTTTTAAAAGTGTCCAATTTGGTCCAGTCTGTACATCCACTTATGAAAAGGAAATTTATCTTTTTCAGTAAGCTGCTGGAAAAATCCTGAATATATAATCAAGCAGTATATAACCGATACAATTTGCCAAGAATCTTATACAACGGAATATGAGAACGACAGGAAATGGATCGATTACGAATAATATGACCTTTGGGGTAAGTTAGGTAAGATTTTGAATATTAGAATGGAAATACCGAATGAGTGTGATTCGATTGACATGGATCTATTTTCAAGCTATAGGGTATCAATCAGTTTGAGGAGTACTACTAATAATAACGGTTCAATGCATAACTTGTATGTAAAATAAAGGGTGACCTGGAAGAGTTGCGGAAGAAAAGGAATGGTAAAGGTACACTTTTTTGGTTATTTGAAAGTTTTTTTTCGTGATCGGTTTAGTGGGGAGATGAATATATTTCAACAAGACTTATTTGATTCCAACAGTTTGGAAAAGTATATAATTCATGTGAATGAATTAAAAAAACACTAGATCGTGAGATTTTCACTAAACAGTTTTACAAAATGGAATACGTGTTTTGCCACACAATGGCTTCTTCGGGCGTATCTCCATTAACTAAATCTACATATTCTATGCTTTATATAAATTTCAAGTATTCGGAATTTAGGTACTTTAAATTGTAAAAAATTGATATAAAGCATGGAATATGTAGATTTAGTTAGTAAAGACACACCCGAAGAAGTAAATATAGGGCGAAATACGTGTTGCGCTTTTGTAAAACTGTTTAGTGAATTCCATTATATATCATGTGAATGAAACTTTCATATCAATCTTATTGTTTCACACATTATAATGTGTAGAATTTTAATCCTTTTATGAAATTTCACTGGAGTTCTATCCCAACACCAAACCGTTATTTTCAACATCTTGACAGGTGTTTCAATCACCAAGTCATCATCTTCAAAAGGAAGACTTCAAGGTGTTAAAATTACCGGTTTTTAAACTCAGTTTAAAATTTTCCTCTTGAAAATGATCGCTTTGTGGTTGAAACACATGTCGAAGTGTTGAAAATAACGGTTTGATGTTGGGATAAAACTCCAGTAATATTCAATTCAACACCAAAGGTTCCAAAAAGTGCATTACAAGTATGAAATTTTGAAATAATATTATTTACAACCATTCATCTGAGAAAAGGTCTCTTGTTGGACTCATATACTGAGTAATTATAGTACTGTTGATTTTGTATTTGTCCGTGAAAGGTTTCTTCTATTTTTGGCACTTCGGTTTAACCGGTGGCTGGAAAATGAAAAAAATCATTCAACTGAGTACTTCTATGATTAAAACAACCATTTGATTGAAATGATTTTGGATCTCAACCCTTACCTAAATCCATATAACGAATATTGTATTCTGTTGTATCAGCATAAGGCTGATAATCAAGCTCTTTTAATGATTGAGTACTCATAACTCATATCGCTGTGCTAGAACAATACTAGGACAACTTGACAAACATAGTTTTGAGAAAATTGAGTTTTAATGATGTAATTGTAGCTGATGTTTACATTTCTCAAACTGACAATGTTATTTTATGGTGTTTGGTGTCTAAGGTATATGGAAGCTTAATGTTAATATCATCATTGTTATAAAGTGTCAATTTTGTTTTTTAACTTCTTTTTGTAAGGTATCTTTGTATTACACTGTAAAAAAATACTTTGAAGATATCTCGGTTTTTGCTCGAAGTTATCTCAGTATTGAAATTACTGACAAAATGGTTTAGAGTTTCACGGCTGAGGTATTCAGTATCATTGTTTTTCGAGTTGGAAAGCCGTGGATTCTTGGAATTTCTTCCTGACGTTTCGCTGGCGCGAGTGGCTAGCTTCTTCAGAGGTTTAACAATCATGGCTTGCTGTCCGATGACTATCTTTTAGGCTTCGTAAAGCGTATTTATGCCTTGTCCGGATTACCTGACAAGGCATAAATACGCTCTGAAAATCGAAAATTAAATGAAGTAATACATTAGTCGTTTGAATTTCTTTTTCTACATTCATGTAAAAAAAATTATTTCAGATATATTTAGTGGATAAAGTAGTTTCTTTTTGCTCTAATGTAGTATTATAATATATTAAATTGTAGATTTATCAATTTCATCATTTATGGAACAAAGTTCAAGTTAAATTATTCTATCTAAATTTCTCATTTTCTTNCATTTGTTTACGGCTTGCATATTGTTGCTCAGTTGCAAGTAGACAGTAAGCGATCTCGCGTCAGAGACCTTCTTGCGTCGCAGATTACTGCCCTAGCCTTCCCCAGTAAGAGGTAATAACTTTTCCATTGTGCCAAGACAGATCCCAAGTGAGGCTTCGAAAACTAATTCAACGTAATCTAAATTTGGCACAGTCTATGGTATTCTTGAAGAAAATAATCTGAAATAAAATTCTTGAGAAGAATATCATTAGATCGGTAGTTGTTTTTCTCGATTCCTTGCACTACTGAAAATACACAAACCTTAAATGCCGGTGTCTTCAGTTGTCCAACCTACATCTGGTCTAAACACCTTGCTATGCTTCTGCAACACTGATTCTCACATGAAGGACTCCAGAATTAATAAGGAAGATAGAACCCAACGGCATATATTGGATAGCATTGATTTAGTATCGTTATTCACCAAAGTTTCTTTGACAGAATCCCTAGACTTGTTACTCCCGAAATATATTGTCATTCTTTTTCATCACAAGCAGATCGATGATGTAGCAATGGGAAGTCCACTGAGCCTGGTAATAGCTACACCCTTCATGGAAGACTATGAGGAGAAAGCTTTAGCATCATCTCCAAACTAACCTTAGACATTGATTCGAGATATCTTGTTATTGTGGTGGAAGTTATATTGGGGAAACGTCAAGACCATTGAAACTGCGTGTGAATGAACATCGAGATTACATCAGAAAATAACAATTAATAGGTCGATAAATTATTGTGAGTGAACGCCACGCAAATGAACAAATCAACAACATTGATATATTACACATTTCAAAACTCGTTTGACATCTGTCGAGGAAGTTTGAAAATGAAACGAACCCAAAAAAAACTGCACTTTTCAGTTATTAAGACTGGGGCAGATTTTAGCTTGCAAAACGGCGGATACGTATCTGTACAATTCCTTAGCTTATTTTGATAGGAAAAAAATTAAATACGAATAATGAATAATTTACGCAGTAACTATCAGTGTGAACTAAAAAGTTTGTTCTTTCTACACCTGTATAAAGTTCTGCATTACAATTTTGTTCAGTTTGTGGAAGGTGAAAATTCCCCAAAAGGGTCGACTAAATTGTCAAAGTATATTGTGAATGTTTCTATTCGTCGCATTAGCGAATAATTTCAGGATCCGCGCCGCAATCGTTACAAATAGCATCAGTAAAGGATGTGCGCGGAAAGGAATTTATTATTTAATAAACACATCAAATCAAAGCAATACCTCAAATCCTGTCGCCTGAGCTCGTGTGCATCACAGAGAAAAGGAAATTTGAATAAGACGTCAGTGCTACTTTTAACTGAAAAAATAAAAATTATTTACAGAAATAGGTGATTTTTTACATCGTAAACTGGCACCTGGTTTCTAGAAATAGTAATTCGCGAAAGGATAATGGTTGAACTGCCTTGCTTGAAACCTCATTATGCAACAACCTCAACTTGTATGATTTCCTTCAATTAGGTTGAGACAATGTCTTGTATGCAGAATTTGATTTTTGTCGTAAGTATTGCTTGAATGACATTTGAGTGGAGGATAAACCTTTCATACATATAATTATACTGAATTTATTCACTTCACTTGTTGAACAGTACAAGAAAATGAAAAAAAATATTCTCTATATGCAATACAGAGGAAAAATCAAAGAGAAATGCATATATGATAGTTTTTGGTTTTCATTTCCAAATTATTGAATAAGACGATAAATTTCCATAATGATTTGATTACAGGCCAACGATGAAAAAACTTTTTTACCTAAAACACCTTATTATTCTGTTTTTTATGACACTTATTGAGCCGTATCACTTACCATGTTTTTACATTTGCACATCAATATATTAAATTTTTTGATTTATTACAGAATTTAACAGCTTTTATACTACAAATAAAATTGTAAACTAATTTGTGCTGGATGTAGACGAGTTGGCAGCACTGCTTAAACACACTTACTGTCCAGAAAAAAAGAAATTATATTGTTCTGTNAGAGAAAGAAAGTATAAACCAATTCCATCTGACTAGTGAAACCTACATTAGAACACTGTATCATTATTTCAAGTAACCTTCTGTAAATAAAAACCATGAAAATCATTAATTTTACCATATATCGTACAGATTTTAAATTATATAAAAGAAGTAAATTTCTCAAAAACTATGGGAGATACAAAAACACTAAGACAAGATTTGGATTCAGCATACAAAAATCTATAAAAATCAGCTATTGAAGTAAACAAAGTTTTCAAAAACTTTTTTTTTGTAAGCCTGTGAATTATCAATTCTCAGTCCGATATTTCATTGAATAATTGTGATAATAAATCACTGAATCACTGTAATAATTTGTAATCATCGAAGAAATTTATCGATTTACGAATAATTTTCGTCGTAATTATCCATGCCGAAAAAAATCATTCTTCTTATAAATTTGGGAGCTATAAAATCAAAGCTTCTCGGTTACTTTAGTTACCAGTTTTTGTTTGACGTAGTACAGTCACCCAATTCGAGTATTTTTCCACCATGGTTTCCTGTATTTCAAACGTGAGTAATGCTTTTGATTTTATTTGATTATTTGATTAACCAGTCACTCCAAAAGTATTTTAGAACCACATCAATCAATTGTTTTGTATATCCCACTGATTTATGTTCCACTCAGTTTCATTTTTAATGAATCAATTAAGACATGAGTTATACCGGGATATAGTTATCACATACAAATACACAATCTTTCTGCTGCCAAGCTCAGTGGTACCTTATGGTATTCTTTTTGTTTTTACACTAATTCTCAAGTAGTGTTTTCCTCAAAAGCCCCCCTAGTAAGTCATCGAGGCGCGATAATATACAAACACTTACTGATAAAATTTATTTTGATTTTCTCTATTAAAGGTTTATAAAACCGCGAAACGTGTTTCGCTATACAATAGTTTCTTCAAGCATGATTTCAAGCTGCTTGAGAAAGCTATTGTACAGTGAAACACAGCTTGCAGTTTTGAAAACATTGCATAGTGATAATCAAAACAAATTTCATTGGTAAGTTTCGATATAGATTTCCATAAAGTATCAGTCAGGTTAATTCAATCAGCGATAGAATATGGCGAAGGCGCCGGGATTTAAACTTTCTAGATAGTTGTTCATAATTCAAGGATATTTTTCAGTGTCTATTCTCCTTTTCCACCTCATCCATGATTCATAATCCTTGTGTAAGTCAACAAATTGTGACAAGCTTTGTGATATTCAAAGCGTACCGCTTGTCGTCAATCTACACATTAATTTGCTATCCTTCAGATTATGGGATTATGATTATATGGAAATTCTGCGCACATGTCTCATTATCAAATATGGAACGTTTTTCATTAAAAAGCCTCGTGCGTTTAATAATGTGGACAAAGGCAAAACTGAAGCGTAGATACTCAGAGTTGATTGTGTTCGTTTTGAAATTTTGTGAGGATTCGTATTCTTTGAGTACAATATTATGTCTGAATGAAACCTACCGCGACTGTTCGTTGCCAAAAATAAATTGAATGGAATTCGTGGAGAGTCTTATTTGAAATCCATGAATTTTATGTTGGGTTAGTTGTAGGTAAATAAACCTTCATAACATTTTCTGAAAGAAATACTTATCTTTAATTACATACCATGTGGTTGGAACTAATTGTTTGACAGAAAAAATCGTAGGCTAACAGACATTTTTTTTAATGAAATTAGATTTCATCATTCAATATAATTGCCTTCGAGGGCGGTACAACTATTATAGCGGTCATACAATTTTTTGATACTGTAATGAATCTGAAGCCGCCCCTGAACGATATATCGGCCAGCGAACAAACGTATAACATCACCGCAAAAGGAATGCAGTCGGCAACCACCGATTANATATACAAAATAAATTTCTGAGATACATACATTTGAAAAAATTACACTAGAGCAGATGATGATACAGTACGAATAGATTTAAAAAATGAATTCAAAATTGTATCTCAACAAAATAGATTCATCCTGTGCATGTTCATTTTCCAAACAAATAAATAAACAGTTTTTGCTAAAATCGTGATTTTTTACTTGTCTGCTACTACACTGTGTTCACGGTTTACAAGTTGTTTCATGTTCTAGACCTCATTTGAGGTGGGTGGTTTATAGAATGTCGTGAGAGTAATTTCATCTTCTTCAATTTAATTTGTTTATTTTATTTTGCAGTAAGACGAAAATTACTTTTCCCTCACACATCGCAATGGCCAAAAAACTCTTTACGTGAGTTCTAGAAACAACATTGATTGAACATCGCATTCATCAGATAACACGATGAACAATTTTGGACAATAATAAATGTAAAATCATTTGCAGGATGTCAGTGGGTATCACGAATGTGTCATTGCAAATGTTACTGAGACAAAACGGGAATTATTAGGGATCAAATTTTGCTAGACGATAAAACACAAATTTTGTCAGATCAGTCATAAGATTATATTATTGTTACATATGATATTCCATGGATATCTTGTGAATACCACAAAGAATGCAACAGGGACCGTATTATACAAACGTCTGGAAGTAGTTGCCACATAATTATTAGCTTGTTTCAAAAGTTTTGTCCGTTTCAATGTCATATCTCAATAAATATTTATTCTATGGTGTCCTGGTATACAGGGTGTTTTCTAACTACGGTACGAAACTTCAGAGGGTGATTTGTTAGGTCGTTTTGAGAAAAACAGTGTTTATGAACATATGTCCGGAGTAGCTTCGTTTCTGAGATACAGGGCGTTGAATTTGAAAAGAAAAAAGGCATTTATAAAATATCATAAATATCCTTACACCATTTTATTTGACATTTGCTACAGTTAATTGGAGTGATAAAGCGCTTACTAAGCTTTGACTAGATTGAAATCATTAGATCCAGTGGAGTCTCAGTGGGAAAAAAGTACGGCACTGACTTGTTGTTGTAGTTTTTTTTTAATAAATCAACTGAAAATACAACTTTTTCTTCGCTTGTTTTTCCTTCATATCTAGCTTCGTTTTCGAGAAAAAAATTGAAGCCGCTTTGCATATCATGAACACCTGCTTTGGAGACCAGCTGACCGTGATAGTGTAGTCATATCATGGCTGACATGCACTTTATAAATATATTTTTTTTTAATTTCAACGCCCTGTATCTCAGAAACGAAGCAACTCCGGAAATTTATTCATAAAACCTTTTTTCTCAAAACGACTTGAGAAATCACCATAGTCCGGTCAAATTAGACTAAAAAATAAGAGTGAAGGTACATAAATTTACAACAAGCTGCAAATGCGTGTAACTGTTAAAAACATAGTTGAAAAAAAGATTTTGAAATTCCGAATGATTACGATGCCTGGAAAAAAGTTTATTCAAGGTCAAAGGTCAAAAATCTCGAAAAAAATTGGTTTTTCGTGATTTTCAGGAAAACGGCAAGTTTTGTCATAAAATAACCTCAGATAAAAATTGTAGATCTACACAAAAAGTGTATCAATACTTTTTTTTTCTAGAGCCACCGTTTCTGAGATACGACGAGTCAAAAAGTTG
This sequence comes from Leptinotarsa decemlineata, assembly GCF_000500325.1. Taxonomy (NCBI): domain Eukaryota; kingdom Metazoa; phylum Arthropoda; class Insecta; order Coleoptera; family Chrysomelidae; genus Leptinotarsa; species Leptinotarsa decemlineata. The sequence continues at coordinate 5,663 of NW_019294555.1, read as the reverse complement.
TAAAAGTTGTAATCGTAATTATATGCATGCATGCAGAAATATTAAAGCTGCAGAACAACGTCGTCGAACTTTAGCAATATCTTCCTCTTCCGATATTCTATTTGATGTCAGTCAACAGAAATTTTTGCAAATACTCACAACAAATCCCGGTTCATTTCAATGTTGAAGGATAATTTTATTGGCGGAAATATATTGGTTAAAAAGGCTAATAACGATGCCGACGTGCTGATCATTGAAACAGCTATAGAGCATTTTAATTCGACAAATACAACTATTGTTGTAGGTGAAGATGTAGACTTACTCGTACTTCTTACTGCTCGAACTCCACTTGAAAAAACTATTTTCTTTCTAAAACCAGGAATAGCTCAAAGTCAAACCGAAATATATTCGTCAAAAAGTTTATCTACTTTTGCAAAGAGTCAAAATCATGTACTATTTTTACACGCAATAACTAGCTGTGATACGACGTCTGCAGTTTACAGGAGGGGTAAAGCAACAGTCTTTAAAATGTTTGAAAAACAAGATTTAGTTCAATGTGCTGAAGTTTTCAAGTAATTCGACTCAACAAGAAATTATCACCAACGGGATTTAGTTTCTTCTTTCTATGTACAAAGTTCCGAAAAAAACCACCTGCTTAGATAAGTATCGATATGCATGTTTCGTAAAAAACACTAAAAATAAGAAACAGGTGCAATTAGCTTGTCTTCCTCCAACCTCAGTTGCTGCTCATCAACATCTTTTACGGGTATATTACCAAGTTCAAGTGTGGCTTGGTTATTTACATGCGTTTGCAGCTTGTTGTAAATTTATGTACCTTCCAATGTCTAGATTGACCGGATTACCATCTGAAGTTTCGTTACGTAGTTAGGAAACACCCTGTATACTGATCGATAAGGAATTCTGTAGTCTATACTGAGCTTTATAAAGCATTAAAATTTTTCTGGTTCGGAACAGTGTTCCAAGCTTCTGAGAAGCAGCCTTTTCAATTCCAGCGACATAATTGTGCCAACATCATACCCATGCTCAATCCCTTTCCAGGATCACACTGGGCGACCCTGAGAAGCTGGCACCAAAGAAATATCTGGCGATGACCAGGAAAAACCTTCGCTTAACAATAGGATTTCATACTAGCCACTGTCAACTAAGGAAACACCTCCAAATTATAGGGCTAGTGAATACACCTCTATGCAGGATGTGTGAACAGGAAGATGAAACTGTCAGTCATGTCCTATGCGAGTGTTCGGAGTTATCGTCAATGAGAGAGTGTGTGTTCGGCGAGTCTTGGCCTACACCTGCCGATATAAAGGAGATGTCTCCTAGTGACCTGTCCACCTAGGAGGACAAATCCTCGGGAGGATGTGTAATGGATCACATGTAGCATAAGTGCTACACTCACTCTCCCTACTCTACAGATACATAATTGTGTCAAGGCATATTAGTGTCCATTAAAACTGAATTGAATATGAATAAAAAAAATCCAAAGACGAAACTCCTGCATACCCAATTCCTACGTCAACAACAATAAATTGAAACATTTCTTGTGCACTGAAACTTGGGAAACAGTATTCCAAACAGATGCATCGGAACTAGCTTTCACATGCTTTATTAACCAAGTATTACTACATATCGATAGTAGTACACAAATTAAATCAAATAATACACGAAAATGTACTCTAAGTCAAAGTTAAGAAGTGCGTAGGCAAAGAACCCAATTATACCTATTACACTGATCACCTGTAGATTGGGTATATGACAGAGGTTAACGCCCATACAAACCACTAACCTTAACCATAACCTAACAAATCAAACGGTGTCGATGTGTTCAATATAAAAACATGACCGGAGTCACGATTGAAGAAAACAGAATTCGTGCTGGTAGGGCATGGTCGAATCAAAATGCCGAACGTTTCATTTGCTATGGCGGCAGATATCATCAGTGATATGTGCGATAACTGCGAGGAACACGGTTATATTTCGAAGTTGCTACTTTGGTACTTCAGGTTTCATTTAACCAGATATTTGAAGAGGTTATTTCAGGTGGAGGCGGGCAAATCCTATTAATCAAAAATGATGGGAATCGGTCCGGCCGTTCTTGAGTTATGAATGGTTTAACTCACATGATTTTGTGAGTTACAGTACAGAATTTGTCAAGGAAAGTTTAACGAAAACAGTCAATTTTGAAAATGTACCTATATTCTTAATTACCTGATTGATAACAAATATTAAATCGGCTTTCTTCAGGTGCTGTAACTGATGAGTCACAAGTACTCTAGTTTTTCCCTGCAAGTGATCTACTATACACTTTTCGAATAGATGTTTTGCCACATGTGTGTCAACAGCTGAAAGTGGGTCATCCATAAGATAAATATTGGCCTTTCTGTAGATTGCTCTTGCGAGATTAACCCTAGCTTTTTGACCCCCACTAAGGATCACACCCCTGTCGCCTACAATGGTCATGTCCCCATTTGGAAATTGGTCGAAATCTCTTTCGAGGCAACACACTCTAACGATTTTTTTATAATAAAGTTCGTCGTAGGCTTGGCCAAAGAGAATGTTGTTGCGGATGGTTGATGAGAATAGCCAGGGCTCCTGAGAAGAATAAGATATTCCATCTTCAATACAGATAATACCAGACTCTACAGGAAGTTCACCCAAAAGGAGCTAAAACACAAAACATTTCAAAAATAGCAATAGTCATATGTGAGTCTTGGAAATACATTTATGAAATAAAATGAAATCTTGATTTTGAAAAATTTAATATACAGGTCTATTATTGGAATAGATCATACCTTGAAAGCAAATATTTATAACTATAACTTGATTTTCAATTGTTAATACTTCACGACCTGGCTAATGATAATGAATTATTAACATTATATGCATAGGAGCAATTTACAATTTCTGATATCTACTTGCTAAATCACTATTCGCTTAAACTTCAAAACTGATATGTTGGAATTTTTGGAATTA
>NW_019294554.1:0-14165 GCF_000500325.1 Leptinotarsa decemlineata | reverse complement strand
ACTATACAGAAAATAATGAATTTTAACTGATCAGTAATCAGGAAATGTATAAGTACTACTCATTACAAGCTCATTACTGATTTTTGTCATAAATAATACCTTTTAATCGTACTAGTATTGTGTATTATCTATAATTTGCCACAACCTACAACTCTACTGCTTACTATATTTTGATTCTGCTATAAACTGGTAACGTAAAATTCAGATATGACAACGCACTTTACTCTCAATCATTATTGGTTTTACTCTAGTCTCACCCCTTTGGACCTGTACGTTAAGGAGGTTGCGTTAATGGTCATGTTACGATTGCGCACGGCTGGGTCAATTGAGGCTGAGCCTATGGCGAGAAGCGCTCACTGCGCAACCTCTGCTGCAGGCAGCCAGTGATGCAATTGAAGCCAGGCTTGTGATTAATAAACCCTACAAAATACAAATAAAACAGAACTCAGACTCAGATCCTACAAATGCAATACGCATATATACAGACGGCTCAAAAACCAAAGAAGGCTCTGGATGTGGGATTCAATCCAGATTACTAAGTCTAAGGATTAAGTGGGAAATGGGAAAAAATGCCAGCGTGATTCAATTAGAACTGGCTGTTATCTCAATCGCCACAAAAAAATAACCAGAAAAGGAATTTCTGGCAAAATCTTAACAATCTGCACTGATAGTAGAGATAGTAGCCCTACCAGCCTTGAACAGACAACGTGTTACTTCAGGGATAATACTAGAGTGCCACCAAGATTTAGCCAAAGCCTCGGTACATAATAACATTATCCTGAGGTGGGTTATAGGCCATGACAGGAGCCGACTTTTTAGCTAAGAAACTAGCTGGACTAAGAAATTTAGGTCCTAGTGACACCTACGGCTTGATGACTTCGACAATTGCGGGACTAGCCAAACGTCACACCCATGCTCAATTCCTAAAAAGATGGGATAGAATCAAAGGATGAAGACTGGCTAGGATCACCCTGGGCGATCCTGGCAAGCTGGTGCCGAAGAAATATCTGGAGATGACCAGGAAAAACCTACGCTTAACAGTAGGATTTCTGAATGGCCACTATCAACTATGCAGGATGTTTGAACAGGAAGATGAAACTGTCAGTCATGTTATGTGAATGTCCGGAGTTATCATCAATAAGAGAGTGTGTTCGGCGAGTCTTGCCTACACCTGCCGATATGAAGGAGATGTCTCCTAGTGACCTGTCCACCTTCCTGGAAAGGATAGGCCGGACGATGACTAGGAGGACAACTCCTCGGGAGGATATACAATGGGTCACATGTGGCCTGTGTGCTGTGGGCCTACACTCAGCCTCCCTACTCTGCAGATACAGAACCTACCAGATCAAAAACCGCCAATCTGTGGAGAACAAAACATGTGATTATTTTCAATCATATTTATGGAATACAAATAGCTGGCGATGGAAAAAGCAATACCTACATTTTTAGCAAAAAATTAAAGTGTAATACCTATCTTCAAAATTAAGTCAACTGTGATAGTATTGGCCAATACTTGAGAGTACTTACCACTGAGTGCGGCTTTCACTAATTACCAATTTCCACATTGAAAAACAAATTTAAAAAGAGGAAGAACTCAATTATATATTGTCATTCAGTAAATTTTCAGATTTCTGAAATTCATCAATTCAGAGTTCCAAAAGGAATTAAGGACTTCCTGAATCTCGACATGTTGCTATTATAATACAACTTTAAAATGTATTAAAACTAGTTGGTCGTCCACAAAATAAAAAACAACAATCTATGCGAATATCCAAATATCAGGGATCAATACCTGTAATGAAAATTATTCTAAGTCAATTGATCTTAGTAATAGTAATCAATTTGCGTAATCAATTCCTCGCCCAAGTGACTTATCCAAAATATCTCGATGTGACGTGTTTGTCTTCACCAATAATTATTTCAATATCTCATGCGAAAATTATTAATTCAGCTTACTATTTACTTAAACTCAACATCACTTTCATACCCAATTAAACGGGTCACAAAACGTCTGAAATCAGAGAGAAGGTAGGTAATAATGTCTATGCAAAAACTATGATATGCCGATTTCAAAACTCACCTCCAACGCAGATATCTCAACCTTTCAGAGATATTTCAAGAGGACTAATAAATCCAAAGTATGTCTTCAAGACAATCGAATGCACCGATAAAACCAAAGAATCGTCTGGTTGTATAGTGAAAATGCAAATAGATCCGAAAAACGATAATAATTATCACTTTCAGTATTTCACATCAGTGCTCAGCATTGATATTACTTCCTTAAATGAACTCTCGTATCGATTCGCTACAGAACCTGACCTGTTCGTTTAAGCTTTTAGTGATTTGAAAAAGTAAGTTGGAAATGAATTGAATCATCCCAATATAATAATGTATAATTCTGGGATCTGTCTCTTCCTAAACCACAAAGAACTGGCTTATTGAGTTTGTCACAATGCTTGGATTTATTCAAAAGAGAAAAAAAAAGAAAAAATACACAAAGTCCCTATCAATCCATAAGTTTCGTCGTATTTAAGTAATTCATTTAAAAGATTCTCTCCAACGGAAACATTCACAGACAAATTGAATGTTGCCATTGAAGGATTAGATATGAACAATTATGCAGCAGACAATGTGGCTCCTTGTCGTTACAATATATATGCACTTTCGAATTACAGTGGGACTACTTACAACGGGCATCATACAGCATATTACAGACACCCTCATAATGGCACGTGGACTGAATACAACGATTCATACGTGTCCCCAATTCCACCAAAATCGCTTGTGAGTGAGGAGGCATATGTCGTCTTTGATGAACAGGAGGGAACAAAGCAGCACTTCTGAGGTGTTTTTTTCCTTCCCTCTTTTGAAAAGCTAAGTTCTGTTAATTGATTTTTTTCATCACTCAAACACAATATTGATTGAATCTTAGTAGTTCCTTGTATTTCAACATGGCTAACCATAATATTCTCATTATTCTCATTGAAGAAAAACATATTTTTTCAAATGAAAATATTGAATGAACTACTAATTCATATATAAGTTATATAATAATATAACTTATGTGCATGTGCCCTGCCCTGCGTTTGCTCAGGGCACATGATTTTCGGACCCAATGATCACTTACCCCACGGTGTGGGGGGTGGTGATTGGTTGATTATGCTGGCGCGCCCTCCCGAATGTATCGGGGCTTCGGAGGATAGGGCCTGACAAGCGCACACTACGGTGAAAAAAATTATAATAATAATACGTTTATTATTTACCAAAAATTCACAACTAATATTAAGTTTCAATAAAAAAAAACTAGGTAAATAAAAGGTGAGAGTTCAGTTTTCTCTAAACACCAGGAAGAGAGAAACTGGTCTTCCATTCAGACCCTTACTACAAAGTAAACTTAAAACTAAAATATACCTACTGACTAGTACCAGTAAACAGGAAGAAGAAGACTAGAGAAAAGCAAGAGAGAAAAAAAGAGAGAGAGAGAAAAGATAGGAAAGATAGGAGCCCTTTTCATAATTTATTTTCACTTGTGAGGGCAGTGATTCCTTTAGGTCATGAAACCGCCAGGTTGCATGACGACGCTGTGAGAATTTTTGATTTTTGCTCTGAGTTAGGAGATATTTTCAATTATATTTCATTTTTGTAGTTCACGCAAACATACAGTCATGGCTTTTTTCAAAGAGAAACACGACCTACTGTAGTCGGTTATCTTATACGTATTCATGTAACTAGCAATATCATATGAAAAACTACGTTTGAAAATTTCCTTTCTATGTCGAGGAATGGTGATAAAAAAAGTTTGTCGAGTATTTCTATCATGTATGTCTTTTCTATATATGACTTTATCATGGAGATAGATGGGTTGTTTGTATTTCAAAAGTTTGTAGAAGTAGCAGAGAATATGTAATTTACGCCTGTTGGACATATTGAGCCATTCAATTTCTTTAATTTTATGGGAAATCCTCTGCCTGCTTTTTATGCCAAAAATAAGTCTCAAACAGCAGTTCTGGATTTTCTGGATACGCTGACTATCCATGCCATCTAAACATGTCCCATATACAATATCACAATAGTTGAATTGGGAAAGCACTAATGAATCACACAGCACTTTTTTACATCTTGGCTTAAATAGTGTCTATGTGGGTAAATCATCTTCAAGCTAGTGTAATTTCTTTTCAACATAATATTAACCTGTTCTTTGAATCTCAATTTTTGATCTAGTATCAAACCCAAGGTATTGTGTCATTTCCCATCCTCAGTATAATATTATGAGATATATCATTCCTGACATTGTCATTGCACATGACTTTTGAGGATTTATTTTGAGTAGATGTTTATCACATATGTCTTTTAAAGATTGTAAGTCAATATTTATTTCTCTGTTAGTTTGCATGACATTATCTGGTTTAAAGGTTTTATATATCTGTGTTAAGTAATTAAAATATCAAAATCGATATTTTTCAAATGCAATGGAAATTTTCTACATATTGTTGGGAATGCTACAAATATTTTTTCTCATATTCGTTACAATGAAGTTACTTATCCCTTTCGAAATAATTTTTTGCACCCAGTTTTTCCATCACATCTCCCGAGCTATCGCCATCACTCCATACGTACGGACTACGGAACTAATTTGAAGTTGGCGGAAGGATACATTTGTCATAGAGTCCCAAGTGGGCCATGATCGGGTCGGATGAAGTTATGAGAGCCAGAGTGCACTAGATCACTTTTCGCCGAAGCCGTAGAGGGGCAGAGGGGAAAAGTCCGGGCGACTCGCGAATCTCGTGTTGACAAGGCTTACGGAGATTTTCGTACCAGGGATTATGTGGCGGTTCACGGGTTTTTCAATTCTGAACATTTGTTTTGGTGGAGAATGCGTAACATATTTTAAAAATGCTGACGATTTCATCATATTTTCTGTTTTTGTCAATTGTTGACTTTATCAATAATGGTGAATTTCTCCAACTTAACAAAGTGAACATCTATTGAAGTATAGGAGTGAAGTAAACTATGTTTAGATAAATTTGTGATTCGAAACTAGAAAGCGCTGTTGCTAACCTACCAAAATTGCTAGGCTGGACCTCTCAACCCTCCTAAGAAGAGCAAGCCTGAAAGTAAATAAATTGACGAATGAAGTCGTTACTACGTGGTAGAAGATCACTATATAAATACTCACTTCATTCAGCTTCAGGAAAAATACATTGGAGTCGTACGATGTGTACAAAATTGAATTAATTAAGCTTAATTAAAGGTAAATTCGTATGGTTTCTCCTGATACAGTCTAAAATAAATGTATTCATATGCAATACGATACAATGTATATATACATCTTTATACGCTGAGATACTTTATAGACGTTGCTATTTTTGTGCAGTTGCATGTCATATTCTCAGTGCAAGTGGGCATGTGTATTCTGAGTTTGTTGATAGGGGGTCGGTCGACAGAGTTTAATGAAAAGCACATAAATTTTGTCTTTTAACACGCTTTATATTAGCTTCACCTGAATGTATGTATGTTTATTTGTTTGTAACTCTCCTTTTCATTTCATATCGGGATCTGTATTCAACAGAATTATCGAAATTTTTGCTTGATCTATTCGCGGGCAGATGGCGCTGCACGCAACCTCTTTGATATATCGACCTTATGGCTTGATCTATTCGCGGGCAGATGGCGCTGTACGTAACCTCCGTGATATAATTCGAACTCACTTTACATGAATTTCTTCATTTGAAAAATGTATTTTTTTCATTAACACGCGCACCTGCTGCCTTGTTTGTAACCCTTCTTTGCGCGCCTGCTGCCTTGGGGTTGGTAGCTGATTTTCAGGCTCCCTCTCCGAAATCGGAAAATATCAATGGTCATTTTTCTAAACAATATACGGTTGATTGATCCCAAAGATTAGACAAAATAAATATAGTTCAAAAAGACTAAAAAACATGCTTTCATAGCATACGAAACTAAAGAATGAAAAATAAATATAGTTTAAAAAACTAAAACACACGATTTCAAGAAATATCGAACTAAAAATTATTTTTTTCACTTGAGGTTAAAACAATAACGAACGAAAAATACTAGTATTATTGTAAAAAATCGTGGGCGTTTTATGCCACATTTTTCGTATATCAAGCGCCCGTCCCTTTTTTTTTCAAATAATACTAATATTTTTCGTTCGTTAATATTTCAAGCTTATTTAAAAAAATATTTTCAACAGATTTTCGAATTATGAAGGTCTTCCTCAGCTCTATTGAAGATATTGTGCCAACTTCATCTCTGAATTAGCGCTGTGTCATCAGCGTAACAAATGATATGGCTATTGAAATTTTGTATTTGGAATATAGCGTTAATGTATACAAGGAACAGAATTGGGCTCAAAACTGTTCCCTGTGGAACACCAATAGATATATTTAATGGCCCACTGAGTTGGTCCCCAAATTTAACTTCTGAGTCCAATGAATGGCCTCGAATTTTTCTTTGCCAATTATAGTATTATTCAACGCACTGTTCCACGTTGGAATACGACATTTCGTTCCGGTCATTTCACCCACGAAGATGAGTCCCGAAGTAGTTGACCTTCAGTAATCCAGAACGAGCATTTGAGAACCCTGGTGGAGATTTACCCATCACAAATGGTGTGAAAGATGGCGAAAGCACTGCACGTCAGACATCATGCGGTTTTTGGTGGTTAAAAACATACTGCAAAAGTCAAAAAGCTCAAAAAGTGGGTGCCCTACGATTTGAACGTTCGATAAAATATGTCACATTTTGAGTTCTGTTTTCCTTTGCTCTTGCGCAACGAAAACGATCCTTTTTTTAATCGGATCGTCACGTGTGATGCAAAGTGAATTCTCTGTGACACCAGGACAATGGTTTGACACCAGTGAGCCACCCAAGCCCTTTCCAAAAGCAAAATCACACAAAAAGAGACCATGATAACTGTAAGGTGGCCGGCGGCTAGTGTGATTCTCTGCAACCTGACCAAATCATCACAGCAGAGTTTTAATTGTGGGGAAATCGACAAAATTTTGAAATGTATAAGAAATTGTATTAGCAGCAGTCGGCAATGATCCACAGAAGAGGTCCGATCCTGCTCCATGATAACGTCCGTCCGAAAATTAAACAAATTTAGCGTCGAAATTTTGCCTCACCTAACATACCTCCCAGACCTTTCACCAACTCACTACCATCTATTCATGCCCTTCGATAACTTTTTCACCGGTAGAACCTTCGAAAAAACAGCTTTTTCATGCCGCATCGGCTCCTTTGTGGGTAGGGTTTGCAGAACTTCTTAGGAAGATCATTCTGCAAGAATTTAAATCTGAATGAAAACAAAATTTGACCAGATATTTGCAATAGTATAAATTTTGAATATTTTTTATTTTGCCAAAATTGTACCAACGGAGCGGAAATTTAGCATGATATATTATATATCCTTTGGTGCCCATGACTCAGAAAACAATTCTTACTGGTAATTAACTGCTCTACAATGTGTAGTTCATAATTACTTCATATATCATTGTTGTTCAGTTGAAGTACACAGGAAGCAGCATACAAAATTTCAAAATTTAAGTCTGTGGTGGAGTTTCATTACGTCCAAAACCTGTTTCGTAGTACGATTGGAACCTCCATTTTACTAAAATACCTTCTGATTTCAACGCAACCTCTCATTTCAAATATATAGGAAACTATCTGCATAGTTTCAAATGGAAATTTTGGAAATTGAGTCGGAAATGAAGCTTTATTCCTTGAGTCTTCTGCATTTGTTGCTAACACATTTATTAATTTTCTGACATAACCAATACTTTAGCAATACGACATAATGACAATACGACATAACCAATACGTCACTTCTCACGGGCTACCCCAGATTACCCCCCCTATTAAAATTGGTTCAGAAGTGATGAAGATTTTGAAATACATTCAGCTGCGTTGTTATCATGGCATCATAAAAGTCAAGTATTCCACTAGTTTTCGTGAAAATTCCAACCCTGATTGATCTAGATATGATTATAGATTACCGGCAAATTGATATTTTGGGAGTGGAAAAATTAGGAAATCGATGTTTCATTTCAAATGCCATAAAATGTAGGTCTGCATAAAGGAAATTCAGGACGTCAATTTTGATGATACATTTTGCTCGTTATTTACGAACATTCGCAATATCTGTCAAAAATGTTATTTTATTTTGTTAGTGGAAAGCATTAATAGATATTTTCATGCCAAATGACATTCCCATCCTTTTAAATTTTCAATTGATAACAACTGGCCAAGTTTTGATCGAATTTGGATTCGAAACCTCACTAGTTTTCGTGAAAATTCCAACCCTGATTGAGCTACATATGATTATAGATTACCGGCAAATTGATATTTTGGGAGTGGAAAAATTAGGAAATCGATGTTTCATTTCAAATGCCATAAAATGTAGGTCTGCACAAAGGAAATTCAAGGACGTCAATTTTGATGATATATTTTGCTCGTTATTCACGAACATTCGCAATATCTGTCAAAAAATGTTATTTTATTTTGTTAGTGGAAAGCATTAATAGATATTTTCATGCCAAATGACATTCCCACCCTTTTAAATTTCCAATTGATAACAACTGGCCAAGTTTTGATCGAATTTGGATTCGAAACCTACAAAATGACTGTCTTGAGACAGTCTCTGATACCTCAGAAGTTTATCAACTGAAGGTTTGGAACAGCATCGAAAAAACATGTTTTCGTTGAATCAGAACAAGTTTTTCATGTGTTAACAAAGATCCCAGTGTTTGAAATGAAAACAATTTTAAAACGTCATTTGTAAGGATTTCAGGTACTGGTATCAAACCCGACAAATTAAATCCTTCTATTATGATGGCGATCGGCCCCTTCTTGTATAAGTCGCCTGGGTTAATAATGGATAAGATAATTGAAGAAGTAGTTCTGAGTCTGCAAATCCGACAAAAAAAATCAAAACTAATACTACGAAATGGAACTCTGAGGGACCAGACCTTTAGAAAGTGGATGAGATGGGTACAATTCAGAAGAAAGACGAAATTCTGAAGTTGATTTGAAGCTGCCTTCATAAAGGAGTACAAGCAAGTATAAGCAAGTGTCAAGTGTGATTCGCAGTGAACATATATGGACCTCTCATCCCTAGCTGACAGAGAAAAATGGTTGTAATTTCCTGAAATAGTTTGAATCAGGTAGATGTTGGGTGAGGGGTACTTTCAGAACTTTTTTCTGCCAAGCTGGTGTCAAGATTCTTGTGACATAAGTAGTACAGTCCGTGAAGCATCTCACGCTCTTCTCCATCGATGCCTGTAACTGTAAGAAAAATGAAGCTACCGTAAGTTTCCCTGTCAGAAAATCGGAGAAGAACTGACAACAATTCACGAATTCACAAGGTTACAACGAAAATTACCTGCTAGCAAGCAGATAGAGAACATTAAAGCATTGGTCGTCTATATAGAGAAATTACTCTTTACAATGGTAACGTTCCTCCTACGTGGATACGAATCAAGTGAACGTGTTTTCACGTAGAGAAGGCAATGTTGAGTGGTGTTAGGCAATTAATCGACAAAGTGTTTAACATTGAAGGTGACATTCTCACTATGTATTCTCTGTCTATAAAAAAAATTTGTAAAGAATGAAAAAGTGAATATGATTTTCATTTCAACTAGTCATTAACTATTTCTATTAACCACTGCTTCGGATTAACATTTGGAACGTTGTTCATGGTAAGTTGAATAAGAACAGGAGTCAGTGACGTAATCTTTCGTTTTTCTGGATAAAATAAGTTGGTATATGAGAAAAATTGTCAAAAATCTAATATTTATGTGAAACTGAGTACAGCGATTTTCAAAATGAATAAATCAAATTTGACGGTCAAGTTCAACTGGGAAAGTGTATAAAACTGTTAGTTGAAATTGATGCTGGCAATATTCTAAATGACTCGGTTAAATTGTATGCTGAATCTCAAAATATTTCATTATTATAATCTATTTATAGACGTATTACTCACATGTAGGTTCGAAGAACTTCACAAGTTTCTGTACTAGGCTGAATAAACTGCTGCTTCAATTCCAAGTCCAAGTCATTTCTCTGATAATCTTATTTGGATTACATTACTTTTATAATACTTATTCAGAAGAATATATATAAGATTATTGGTGCGGTTTGCCATCTAGTGTAGAGTAGTTTAACTAAAAACATACAGTCGAAATGTAAACTGAGCAAAATAGTTTCCTACCGAGTCGTAAATTCAAGAATTCTAGAGCCTCGAATATAATGAATGAACATTTGGGATAATTGCTTGAATCATTGTTTTACCTTGAATAAGCTTGGACGCTTCGAATAATAAAGCTACAAAGAAATAACCAATAATTGAAGTTACCACTTAAATGATGAAGGCGTTGATTGGAGAGAAATAGGACAATGTTAGGGATAGTTATTCACCTTTTCAAAACGAAAGATAGATGTCAGAGGTGAGTTGTGTATTTCTACATTTTCAGTAGAATTTACAGTTCCAATTGATGGAATCTATTCATTGAAACAATATAGTTTATAGGTCTATTCCTTGTAGGCATTTTGTTTTTCTGAAATTATTAACCTTTGTTTATTAACATGTGATCATATATGCCATGCAACACAGTTGAGATTGGTTTTGAAGAAAATATTATGATACAGTAGATAGTGTGAATATTACTGGAGGTTTTTCCCGAAACAAAATCGTGTTTGAAACACCTCGACACGTGTTCCGATCAACAAGTGATCATCTTCAAGAGAAAGATTTTTTTCGAATGAAATTTTCATATGAATGTACGATTATTGAAAAAACTTATATAAATCATATTTATTGTTTTGACCCACGACTATTTTATCGTGAGTATGAATGCTAAATGCACACAAGAATTAGGTACAATAACTCTTGTGAAAAAATACCGGCTAGGTGTACTGTAGACAAAACAAGATTTAATTCTAACTGTACTCTTACAAGGTTTGAAACGTAATGAATGAATTGACAAAATGCAATGTTTCACATCGATAGTTAGAGAAGAGGTTTCAGATTCGTTATTGTAGGGATAGACAGAGATTTGTGTCAACATAGGTAGGAAAGGTCATGTTAGCGGGTAATTCCCAAGATAAGTGATACAAGAAACAATTAAGGAATTTAAAAATTCAGCTATTTGTAGCTTACAATATTTACATTAAATTTACGGGTTGCTTGAGAAAAGATATTCGAGAATATTGAATTTTATGAGGATAAGTGGATTAGAAAAGACCCGTACATTAGAAAACCAACTGAAAACCCCCGATTTGGAATAATGAAAAACTAAATAAGTTAAACAATATTAGTTTACATTACATAAAATGAAAATAATGCAATAAAAGAATCTGTTTAGTTGTACAAATTTTAGAGCTGGTAACTCTAGGCTAAATACTGAAAAAATATGATTCACTTGAAAAACATAATGATTTTGATATCAAGATTTTGAGACCGAATATTTATAAAACAGGATTTCGGATTAGTTCTATAGCAATACTGATTTGTGAAACAGAGAAAATGAAGAAAAAAACAAACAAACTGTACCTACCACAAAACCGTCACGATTTTTCGAAACGACTAATAATTTTTTTTTCAAAATGAGGGTAATCTTCTTTCTGATTGTTATATTGAGAAAATTTCTTATATTCGAACAGATGGAGAAATTACAAAAAACAAATTCATATCGAGGATGTTTCATATCAGTACTAGGAATATTGTTATTATTTATCATTTGACTTTTATACAAAATTTTGATATGACCGCAAAATATACCTTGAAACAAAATTCGATATTTTACTGAAATAAAACGACTGGTGGAAAAATAAATCTTTAATGAATCACGGTTTTCACAAACATATATTTATTTCAATTAGATGTTATCCAAACTACACATATACTTATTCCTTTGAAATTTTATTGAATATTTTAACGTCTATTCAAAATACTAGTATCAAAATACCTTGAGTTCATTAATGAATCACGGTTTTCACAAACAAATATTTATTTCAATTAGATGTTATCCAAACTACTCATATACTTATTCCTTTGAAATTTTATTGAATATTTTAACGTCTATTCAAAATACTAGTATCAAAATACCTTGAGTTCATTTATTTAATGAAGAAGCAAATGATTTGTCAATGTTTTCATTAATGTTGATCATAGTTTTGTTCATGAAATCATTGTGTTGATGTTTTCGTGAATCTGAGATAACAATGAAGAGGTGAAAAATAAATAGGTTTTAGGCGATAATGAGATACTAGACGCATAATGGAATGCATTAACAAATAATGTATTTTGACAGAATAATTCATTTCTAGAGTAGATGCAGTTTCCAAAGATTTGGCAATATCCCCACTGTTTTTCTCAATAAAAAAATCTTCATCAGTCCTAATTCTATCTAAAGAGATGAACTTTAAATGCTCAAACCCGTCTCGGATAACATACACAGTAGGTTCAATGGACTGACGCCTATCAGAAAACAACAACTCCACTGGCTAATACCACGAACGGCGTTGGATTATATCCGACAGGCGTCAGTGCAGGAATCTTCACAGAAGATTTTCTGCATATGCGATTGGCAATTCAACTGAATGAGTCGACCTTCAATTTTTGAACGGCCACACTTGCAAACCGGTTTCGGGCTCCTTAGCCACTCGTCAGTGCAAGATAGTGACCATCATTGACCTTAAGTCAATGATATTCCATAATTGAAAATAGTCAACAGCTATCTTGGGTTCAAACAGGTTGGAGCCTGGCTCCCTTACCCTTTGGACTGAGGTTCGTCTCAGGAAGGCAAACGGGTCAAGACTGATTGTATGGGATGACGGCATGAATATCCTCAGACATCAGTGCCACCCTTCACGTGGACCCCTACCTGGCTGGTGTATTTGGATGAAGATATTATTCATCTTTTAACGGGGGACATGAGGACCTCACTCGACAGAGTGTTTGGGCCTTCTATATCGGGAAGGGTCATCTACAGCATAATCCATAGCTTCCCTAACTAACGGATTATCGTGGGTTTCTGGGCAATCAAACACTTGCCGATTCCTCGACTGAATGGAAAATCGAAATTCTTTCAGAGTATTTCATTCCTCGTCTTAAGTTAGAGCGAACATCAAAAATGTCACTCCATCTAGTGGACTAGGTACTAACCAACTGCATATCCGAAATTTGCCCGATTCCTCGGAATAAGGAAGAAAAACTTTTTTATTCCGAGACGGGCTTGAACATTTGAAGTTAATTTTTTTAGATTTGTTAACTGCCCGTCTTCAAGCATAGCCCACTGACTAATAAGAAAGTTTTTCTTCCTTATTCAGAGGAATCTGGCAAATTTCGGATATGCACTTGGTTAGTTCCACGTCCACTAGATGTAGTAACATTTTTGATGTCCTCTCCAACTTAAGATGAGAAATGAAATACTCTGAAAGAATTTCGATTTTCAATTATGGAATATCATTGACTTAAGGTCGATGATGATCACTATCTTGCACTGACGAGTGGCTAAGGAGCTCGAAACCGGTCTGCAAGTGTGCAAAATTTAAGGTCGACTCTTTCAGTTGTATGCAGGAAATCTTCTGTGAAGATTCCTGCACTGACGCCTGTCGCATATAATCCAACGCCGTTCGTGGTATGAGCCAGTGGATTAGTTGTTTTCTGATAGGCGTCAGTCCATTCAACCAACATTTAAATTTCATTTCTTCAGATTTGTTCACTGCCCGTCTTCAAGCATAGCCCACTGACTTATAAGAAAGTCCTGATTCTAATCGGATTCTTTTCCATTATTATTTTCAGCCTTGTAGGAGCAAAAGCAAACTGAACTGAAAGGGGTATATTTTTGGAAGAAAATAATTTTTGGAAAAAAAAGGTTTTGGCTTTTTACTGACAGTGTTCCATTTAAATGAAAATGTTACCTTTTCTATTAACTATATTGTGTAGCAATCCTGTGAAAGATATCTGATTCAATTCCATAAAGAATGGAAGAATTGAAAGACAAACTGAATAGGAAAAAGTGTTTTTTGTATAATTCAATAATCATATGAACGTAGTTGTTTCGAAAGTATTTTTCATTCGAATAATGTTTATATGAAAGTAGCTTTTTCGAAAGGGCTTTTCTTTCAGTTTGGGTCTGAAAGTT
>NW_019294553.1:2026-24120 GCF_000500325.1 Leptinotarsa decemlineata | reverse complement strand
GATGAATAGTCCTATCGAGGAAACAGATTTCTTTTATATTTACTCTCTGATACTTTTTTATTACATTGGATGGATTGTTCTGGTATCTGTAGAGTGGGGAGGGTGAGTGTAGATTCACAGCACTTAGGCCACATGTGACAACTCCTCCCGAGGAGTTGTCCTTCTAGGTCATCGTCCATCCTGTCCTTTCCAGGAAGGTGGACAGGTCACTAGGAAACATCTCCTTTATATTGGCAGGTGTAGGCCAAGACTCACCGAACACACACACTCTCTTTGGAAACCTTGAGTTGTCTCACAGTGGCCTCCGCGAACGTTTTGGAAGGTGTAGTGATATTACTGCGCGACTTCTTCAACCTTCTTGGGGTTCCTTCCGTGGAGGTGCACAAGTGAGAGAGCTTTCCTGCAGGGGCAACCAGTTCCTTGCCTTTATTCGAAGCGGAGCTGTTGGCGCCCGACACAGAAAGTGCCCTTGCTGTTGGAGGTGATCTGCTATATCCAGCCTCATTCCAAACGGTAGATTGGGGTGGTCATTTTTGTTCATCTCCAGCCACCGCCTCAGATTGAGGTGAACACTTCTGTCCAGCCTCGGGATAGGATTTTGTTTTTGTTGTTTCTGTTGTTTCATTGTTTCACCTCTGGCGGAGCTACGCATTACCAAAGGTAGGCTGATTACAATGAGGTTTCGCCCGGTTCCCCAAGGGGATCGTTCATGACCGCATATCACGCTGCGGCCATTCAGCTGTCGGCACGGTTCCTTACACATCAGTTTGGGTAGGCTGGTCCATAGTGGTATATTTTGCAAAGGCTTTTGGGGGGTTTAAGTTCCCTTCACCTTACTTATTTCTACCTCTGACCAGGAGTCCGGCGACCTCGTCCATGAGGCCACATTGGCATCCCGGACAGGGCCTTCAGTCCCCTTCCCTAATGCAGTCCCATGCATTACAGAATGCATCGAAAGTTGTAGATGGTGTGAAGTCAGTTGACATTTGAAGTTCCAGTAGCAATGTATAAATCGACTTTCAATATCTTTCCGAAGGATGAAGTGCAGGCAAAAAATGAGATTTATATCAAATGTTTATGTTTTCCCGCATATGTCTGAAACAACCAGAATACAATCGATTCCAATATCACGCTAATTTCACAAAATTTTAATTTCATACTATTCACAAGATGACTATGGATTCAAATTTTCGATTGAAAAAATGATATGCGATTTTTCAGAACTCTGAGAGAAATGTATATTCTCCAAGATAAATTACAATTTGAATTATATTTTTGACTGCCGTACTGTCAACATGAACAACGTTTCTATTGGGATTGAAATGCGTTAAGCCGTTAATGCATTTGTCTTTGATGTCAACAAAATGCCATTTGATGTTATTTCAAGTAAGTGAGAACACCGCACTTTCTTGTTCGAATCACCTTGTAGTCGGATATCGTACTATACATAATCGTTAAAGAATTTTAAAACAATGAAGTTCAGTCTCGAGAAAGCTCCTGTTTCTCATCATTCATTGCTTGTCTCCATACAATGCAGTCGAAGGTAGGCATGGGAAAGTTTCCGCTAACATAATCTTGGGCGGCATCCCACAGAGTAGCCACTGCTCTCATGCATACCATATATCCCTGTCTAACTTTCTCAATGTTCATCCCGTTTTTCAGAGTATCAGTTCATCCGGTGTATATAAGGTGATTCTTGGAAAATCGGTAAGATAATCGTAGGGTGCGCTTTTGAAATGATGCGTTGATTTATTATTAGTTGATAAACAATACAAAATTTTACTATTTTCACATCTCATGAACTCTGTTTCCGAAACGAGAATTTCAGTTCTAAAAAAGGAATGTACTAGTATGTGAATCTGTTTATTTTGTTTTTCAAAAGAAAATCGGTGACTGTATAATACAGTTCCATCTCAATTAGGTAGTTCTTCAGAGTTTTTGCGAAATTGCTAACAAACTTCGTATGTATTTGTTATATGATAATAATACTTCATTTCTATAAAGACAATCTTAGAGTTGTATAGGCAACACAATGAAATAAAGATACTGAAAATAATAAATATTAAATTGAATGAAGCGATAGTAAAATGAGTACAAAGCTAAGAATTATAAGTGGATAACAGTGTATAACAAAAATATTGAGTTGACATTGCTTTCACCTTGCGCTACATGTTAATACATGTATTCACATGTATCCACATACATGTGAATACACGTTCTTCTAGATTTCTTTTTGATAACTTCAGTCCATTATTCATTTTTTGTCTGAGATATTGAAGGTTGATTGTTTCAATGTTGATATATGTATAAAGTATTTTTTTGATTGCAGAACTGCATCCCTTCTACACAAAATTGATATTAGGAAACTCTGTCTCACAATATTTTATTTGGGATTTTCCTTTCTGGTTATCTCCCATTTTTTCGGTGGTATTTTTATTGGCATCGGTCCTTTCACTTGATGTTTCATGTATTTTTTGCTGATGGTACTTTTTCTTCTGACATTTGCTAGCATTCCACAGACTTTTTGTGTTGATTGGTGTTTCAATAAACCAGCAAACTGATTTTTTCATTCAATAGACATTTATTTATTGATAATATAGTATATTTTTCATCTTTTTCTTGAAAGATTGACTTCAGAAGACTAATTTCTTAAATCATACGTCTGATTTCATCACTAATTGATATGGAATAAGTCCAAAGACTAACTTTGAGCTTGAGGTATCATATCACCATTTTCACAACAAATAATACTTTCAAACAACTTCTGTGGAAAACATTTCCACAAGTAATGCATGCTGCCACTGTAACTTTTCGTTTTGTACAACATTTGAAACATTTTTCAGAGAGATCTTTATATGACTTCTCGCTGGCAGCATATGAATATTTATATCAATATTTGTATAGTAAACACTATGCCCATGAATTTACTTTTTTTGAATGGAATAAGTTGAACTGACCTTGAACAGGATAGAATAACAATGTTTTCTCGAAGAATCTGAATACTTTTCCCGATGTACCGTATTAGGAATCACACGTTAAAAGGTAAGACCTTGTTAGTTTTTAGCTCGCACAAGTTTCTCAACTTCTGAGAGTTGTCGTTCGTATGGGGGCGACAGCTGATTAACGGAAAAACACATTTTATAAACAGAGGTTCAACTGGAAACTTCGATGTTCCATATATAAGTAGCGAAAACAGCCAGATTTCCGTAATTTTCAAGGACACTACTGCAGACATCACCTACTGGTATGCCTAACATGATACTGATGAACTTTTTTCGATATATAAAGATTTGAGTGAGGTCTTTACATGATTCCCATACTACTATATCATATTTGACAGCCGACTTAAAGTTTGCATAGTAACTACCCTTCATTACATTGATATCAATTTGTTTTCCCTGAGCTCTGATTGCATAGGTGATCGAAAGCAGTTTTTCTAATGGGTGATGTATTTGATCTGACCCACTCAAAGTATCGTAAAGGCGATGATAACTCCCCTTACGAAGACGCCATCGGAATCGACAGAAGACTCAATCTTCGAATATCAAAGATAAACGAGGCTCTCCAACGCAATCAGTTGCAAAGCCAAGCCACAAATGAGATTCGTTCTCTGTTTTCACAGCAGCTTTCACAGTAAGGCAGATGGATAAACTTGAGATCTAACACTAGACAGCGTTGTTTCGATTCACCAAGTCTCATCAGTGGTGCTTGACTAAACCACTGAATTATCCCAACAGGAACAAGTCTGAAAGTCTGTATCGTCTTCATAAATACTTGTGAAGTTGATAAGTGTACAGCCATACTGTGCGACTTCCTGGATATTGCCATGGCCTTTGATTCTGTTAATCATTTTCAGTTATAATGTATATTCTGACCCCTCAATTAGATGTAAATAATAACACTATATCACTAAGGATATTTTCAGATATTGCTGTTATACAAGTGGTTTGAATTGATCATTGTGTCAGTTGTAAACAGAATATATGTTATGGTATGTTATAAGGTACTGTTATTGGTCCCTTGCTATGATCAATATAAATTAGTCTTCCCACGATCAGAAGTTTTTGGCTTTGATGTAATACAGCGATCCTTTATTCGGCACCAACACAGACTGAACTCAAAATAAAAACCTAAATTGATCTAACTCCTTTTGGTGATTAATGCAACTGAATGAAATACACAAACACCAAGAGAACTTCGACAGCAAGAAACAGAAAACATATCTACCAAAGATCTGGTCACAATATTGAAAAGCGCTAAAATGAAACCAAGTCACTCAAATCGCGCGGAAAGTATGCGCGAAACCGCCACTACAGAAAGTGCCTGAAATATTAGCACACGGCAGAAATGAGAGCTTCAGTTCAGTTGACACGTCTAGAAAAGTACTTCGACCACGTCACTGAAAAGTTCGGAGATTATAACCAAAGGAGACCAAGGCAAAACCCGGAAGCCAACCAAAACAATCAGTTTTTTTATTGATGATTTTTTCATTCGTAATTCAGAATAGTACCACTGTACCTCTAGTACCACTGATGAGATCTAATACGGGTCGAAACAGCACTGTCCGATGTTTAAATACGGATGCTTCATCTTTAGGGTCTGGTTTCATTTAGTTAGCACACAGTGAAAATTGGAACTCACAACCTAATGATATTTCGTTTGATTTGTTTGATGATGGAGCGGTAGGAATGATTTTCTCTGAGGACTTTGTCAAGCCAGAGTCCAAGCAGAAAGGTCCACTTTCAGATAGGTTGTATTTCAAGAAAATAATCTTGGTACCCATCATCTGTTGATGATGGGTACAGCTGTACTTGTGGATACAGCTGTAAACGCCGAGAGACCGGAGGCATCCATATGGACTCCCGACAATTTGCCTCTGAATAGGATCTACATCAATCCTCAAGAGTGGTGGGATGATACACGCATGCTATGTCTTTGGAATTTGTGGTAGACAAGTGTGTGATGATTTATCTCAAAAGAGGACGATTCAGAATCATGAAGAAGATGTGCAGCTTATAGATGGAACACAGTAGAGATGTACACTTACTTCGAAAAAGTAAAAACGTCATTCCAGGAGATGAATACAGTGAATAACTCTCTCCGTGGCAAGTTCTAGCACAAACATATACCGGCTTAGTCATTGGCACAGTCGTAGAAAAACAAAGTTGCTACCACAAACATACCTGCCATTCCGATCCTACTTTACTCTTTTGGAGTAGTCAGAGATACTCGAGAGGAAATGAAAAACTGAAAAATGATGCACCTCTATGTCAGTTTCACAGTTGAATATTTTTGGAAAACTAGGAGGCCGTGAACTACTGAGTGTCTCCATAATAGAACGAGTCGAATCAAGTGGGCTGAAATCGGTTACTGAAAAGTTCAGCATGACCTGCCGGGAAGATGTCTTCAACACTTTGATCTACCGTAGTCGCATAATGGGGATAACGATTTCTGACACCAGGTGCAGAGCATATGCGGCGTCAGCTTACATCCATCTACATAACGCGTCCCTAAAAGTACTTTATCGCCTACCTAGGGTATTTCTACATGAGACACCGGTGTTGCCTTATGCATCCGTTGTGGTAAATGAGAAATGACGAATTCATTTGAACTAGCAACCCATCCCGCTCGAGACTGATGAACGCTAGAAGGCCTAATGTAGACCTTCTAAATCGTCGGAGTAGGATGATACTCAAATTCTGGATAAGCAGACTTTATCCAGACTCCGGGTTAGGCATAGTCTATCCAGACCACTCTTTTGAAATTATTATTATGATTCTTGGAGTCTTTGGTGGATGCTGTCCTCTCTACTCTCGGATATTCAGAACACACCGGCTTGCTGAAGGAAGGCAAAAATCTTGGAAAGAAAAATTCAGATGTCTGCCATTTTTGGCACAATTCGTCTAATTAGTGCATGAGATTCACGGACCAATGATCACCCACTTCACGGTAAGGAAAGTAGCTAGTGGTTGGTGAAATCAGAGGCTCATCGACAAGGTCCGACCGATGCAAACTGTTACGTAAAAAAATTACAATTTTTTTGAGCCAGAAAAAAAAGGGGTAAATTATGTAATAAATGTAAGTATCGTGTATTTGATAATATCGTGTATGCGATATTTTGTTGATTAAAGTTCACTTTTCCATGAAATATAAACTGTGATAGCGACAAATGAGAAAAATGAAATTGATAATGAATATTGATTTAGGTTTTTGATGAACCATGAGTAAGTATTAGACATTGTCCACCTTACAGATGAACTTCATTTTTTCCTATGACTACTACATATGAGCGAAATGATTTTATGTACCATCAGAGAAATACGAGTATGCCATCGTAAATTACAATGAAATTTCATGGTGATTATCAGCGTAGGATTATCGTTTATAGATTCACGTTTTTTACCGCGATCGATGATGGTAATTATTGGTAATAACATTGATGATGAACATTGTCACTGCGATCAATGCGAAAACTATATTTATATATTGATATAGCATGAATGTCTTGTTGGCCTCCATATAGGACGTATCTATAATAAAATAATTATAGTAATTGAATTCATCTCAATGTTATTCATTTGATTATCCATGTTTCGCTTGAATTATCTTCAACACTTATTGAAATACTTTTCGATTCATTTGTAATGAATCAGGTGTGACGAACGTAACAAATCATTCGAAAAATATTTTATTTTCAAATCCATACTTAGGTCCGTGACTTATTCATTTTGTTAAGTGCATCACATTCCAATTCACAACTGAAATCTTTGAATTGTAACTTCATTTATCAAGAAAACATTTTAACATTTTTTATTTGATGATATAATATAATATTTTTCACCACATAAATGAGTTGAACATAATTGATATTAGAAATCTTAATTTTATATTTGATGTGTATGCATGGAACTTTTGGGACATCTCAACAATCCATCATGGATTGCTGTTCGATGACTAACTTTTAGGCTTCGTAAAGCGTATTTATACTCGTCCCTGCACTTGTACCTGTACTTGAACCTGGAACATTAACAATATTGCTCCCTGTTCTCGAATTCTTTAAAACGGGGTTCCATATTCGGTTGAGGTTCACCGCCTTTTCTTTTTTGTTGAAATTCTCCATGTGTTTGTGGATCTCTATTGCCTCCCGTACCAGTTGGTTATAGTATCCCTGGTTGGGGGCAATTAGTTCTGTGTTTTCAAACAAGATTGTGTGGTCTCCTTCACTAAGTGCGTGTTCTGCCACAGTTGACTTGTTCGCTTGGCCTAGTCTGCAGTTCCTTTTCTACTCTTTTAGTCTTTTTCCCATGGATCGTCTGGTGGTTCCGATATATACCTTTCCACAAGTGCACGGTATGCGATAGACTCTTGCTGTTGATAATGGGTCTCTTTTGTCTTTAGCCGACCTGAGGCTTTTTTGTATCTTCCTTGTGCGTTTGAAGACTGTTACGATGTCGTGTTTATCCAATAGTTTTCCAATTATGTCCGTGACCCTAGGGATCTGATCCTTTTCCGCTTTTTGAACCGTAATGCTCTTTGGTTTCATGGCCTTCCTGATCTCGGAGGCACTGTATCCATTCGATCCCAAGGTCACTTCAAGGTGTTTCAGTTCCCTCTCCAGATGTTCTGGTTCACATATTCTTTGAGCCCGTTCCGTTAAAGTAGAGATGACTCCTCTCTTTTGGCTAGGATGGTGGTTCGATAGTGCGTGCAAGTATCTAGCTGTGTGTGTGGGTTTTCGATAAACTTCTTGGGTTAGTCTGGTACCACATCGTTCTACTAGTACATCTAGGAAAGCTATCCGTTGGTCCTGCTCAATCTCCTTGGTGAATTTTATGCTCGGGTGTTGAGCGTTTAAGTGGCTAAAGAAACTGTTCAGGTTCAGGGCGTCTCTTCCATGTGAGCCTAAAAGTTAGTCATCGGACAGCAAGCCATGATGGTTAAACCTCTGAAGAAGCTAGCCACTCGCGCCAGAGAAACGTCAGGAAGAAATTTCGAAAATCCACGGCTTTCAATCTCGAAGAATGATGTGACACAATCTTTGAATGTTCGTCAAATTTCAGTTTAAGAAGAGATTGGAAATATGTTTTTTCCAGAACAATGCTTTTTTTTTGGAAAAAGGTCTGAATATAAAATCTAACACTTCCTTTACTCGTAGGATAGTTGCATACATATAGAATTTGGACAATCGATGAAAATTTTAACATTCAAATTCCAATAGTGTCGTGAAGGAATGAATGAGAATACTTAAACAAACTCATTTTCATGACTCAATTATCAAATTAGTCAGATCTCTCTACTAAACAGAAAATATCTGTTGAAACCAGTGAAGACTTCATTTAGAAATGAAGCACTGAAAAAGTTCAAAAAATGAGAAATTTAAGACGGATACGTTTTGATAAGTAATGAAGTAATGAATTTATTCATCAACTATCAAACGATTCAGAGAAAATATATGTTTCGAATGAATAGAATTTAATTTCAAAGAAATGTTCTATCGGAAGATACCACAAGACCTGAAAATGTTGTCAATGAATTTCCATTTCCAACGAAAGCTCTGTTATTCACCAATATAATGAGTGCAACCGGTGTAAAAAAACCAAGAGTGACTTCATTTATTGCTAGTTGCGCAAAAATAACGAAGTTTGAGTTCATAAAAATGGATCGATTTCCTGAAATATCCTCAGCTGATAACATGGGTATAGAAATCATTGAATCAATTCCATTGGTGACATACAGACACACCACCACTCTTTGCTTCTGGCCATACTGAAGTTCCTCGGTGACAGTGTTCGAAAATTACCTGCTGAACCATTCTCAGTGTCACATTCAATAACAAAAATTCGACTACCCTCAAAATAAAAAATGGGGTTCCTCAAGGATAGATTTTGGGCACACTTCTCTTTTTAGTATACTTCCCAGTTCTCACGGTGCATTTTTAATACGTCCTTGCATTGTTGAAACGACGACACACAGTTGTAGGTATTAAGAATTCGATGAAAATTCCATTAGTACTGCGCTCGATAGAATGAGTCATGATTTGCACTCTTTGATAACTAAAACGCAGCCAGATGTATGTCATGCTCTTCGATAGGCTAACTGCAAAGAATCGTTGTAGAGAATTGATTGATATTTCATTCGATGAGGTTCAATTACTGAAAAGAGAAAAATTTTGGCCTTCATCTCTATAATTTTCTGCGATCCACTTCACATGTTTCTCAGATTCTCAATAAGGATTATACGAATCTGAAACTAGTATATTCGTTTCAAAAAACATCTGAAAGAATATATGTTTCAATCCAGTTCTCTATTTTAAAAAATTGATCAGTTAATATCTGTATTTAATATTCATTTACCATAAATATGTAGAAAATACCAAATTTACATAAATTATCCTTGAAACTTTTCAATTATATTAAGTTTCCTCCATGCCTTTCAGGATTGAAAGATCAATTTTCCATCTATTCATTTTCCGCCTCACTCTTGCTTTTCTCTATTTCTTTTTTCTTCAAGTTTGATTGAAAGATGTTTTGTACTAATATGAGTAAGCGGTTGCTGGTTGGGTGGAAGAGCAATTTTTGCCTAGATTCATCATGTGCAGATGTTGAATTTTGTCATTTGTTGGGTTAGGTTATCTCTTGCACTGGGGAACCTTTCAATGAAAGCATTCATCATTATTATTGAAGTCATTATTTTTTTCAACTCAAGTTCCCGTGATCATTGCGCCGGTATGATTTTAAGATTCGAGAGTAGAGAGGGGATCATTCCACCAAGGACTCCAATAGTCAGAACAACCATCTTGATAGAGTGGCCTGGATAGAGTTTACGGAGTTCGAAGAGAAAATCTCGATATTTCATCCATTTTTCCTACTTGTTTCGGACGATATTCGTTTAGCCAGGGGTTGAAAATTCCACGACAAATATCGTCTTGCTCTGGTGATCAAAAAGGACAACATCAGGCTTATTAGCTTGCATGAGCCTGAGGGTGGGCAATGAATAGTTCCAATAAATTCGGCACTTCTCGTTTACCACAACGGATTCAATATCTCCCGGAGCATAGAACAACACCAGTGTGTCGTCAATACCGTAAGAGTGCCGTTGGTTTCCGACTTCAGCCCACTCGAGCTGACGAAAGCTGAAGTCAGGCGCTTTGATAAGCCAAGGTCTTGAATGTTGTTGAAGAAGACCCCATGCAGTGGCTAATCCTTCTGTTGCCGCAGAAGTGACGTGATCTCTGCAGCTTTCATATTAGCCTTTTGCTGAACGGGTTCCAACTTGATTATTATTTTTTTTCCTCACCGTAGTGTGCGCTGGTCAGGCCCTATCCCTCGAAGCCCCAATACATTCAGGAGGGCGCGCCAGCATTATCAACCAATGACCACTCCCCACACCATGAGGTAAGTGATCATTGAGTCCGAGCATCATGTGCCCTGAGCAAGCGGAGTGAGCCGAGAATGACAGCCTTCTGCATCTGTGCTAAGATTTCTGCCTTAGTGCGGCAAGCCGGTATGATTTTAAGATTCGAGAGTAGAGAGGACATCATTCCACCAAGCACTCCAATAATCAGAACAACCATCTTGACAAAGTGATCTGGATAGAGCCTGCGGAGTTCGAACAGAAAATCTCGATATTTTATCAGTTTTTCCTCCTCTTTTCTGACGATATTCGTCTCGCCAGGGGCTGAAAACACCACGACAAATATCGTTTTGCTCTGGTGGTCGATAAGGACTACATCAGGCTTATTAGCTTTTATGAGCCTGAGGTTGTATTATTATTATTATTTTATTTAACCTTGGTTTACGTTGGTCAGACCCCATTCCTCGAAGCCCCGATGCATTCGGAAGGCGCGCCAAGATTATCAACCAACGACCACTCCCCACATCGTGGGGTGAGTGATCATTGGCTCTGAGAACCATGTGCCCTAAGCAAGCGCAGTGAGCCAAGAATAACAGCCTTCTGCATTTGTCCGGCTAATAATTCTGCCTTGGTGCGGCAAGCCGGTATGATTTACGATCCGAGAGTAGATAGGGCAACATTTCACCAAGGACTCCAATAGTCAGAACAACTATGTTGACAGAGTAGTCTAGATAGAGTCTGCGGAGTTCGGAGAGAAAATCTCGATATTTTATCCGTTTTTTCTACTTTTTTCGAACGATATTCGTTTCGCCAGTGGCTGAAAAATCCACGACAAATATCGTCTTGCTCTGGTGGTCGAGAAGGACTACATCAGGCCTATTAGCTGCATGAGCCTGAGAGTAGGGAACGAATAATTCCAATAAATAGTACCGTAGGTGTTAATGGATCACTCTTAGGGATAAAGGCCGAAATCGCATGTGCTGAGCTTGTTGAAAGCAAATGCATTAGGGTCTCGGGCGCGTCGCGGCAGGCTCTGCACCTTGTGTCAGGACCCTCTGTACCCATCACGCGACTGCGGTAGACTCAGGTGTTGGAGACACCAAATTGGCAGAGCATGATCAATACCTCAGACCACATGCATTGAAGACCCCATGCATTGGCTCATCCTTGCGTTGCCGCAGAAATGAGGTGATCTCTGGGGCTTCTGCTGAATGGGTTCCAACTCGGTTATTATTATTATTATTATTATTCAACCCTAGTTTTCGCTGGTCAGGCCCTATCCCCCGAAGCCTCGATACATTCGGAGGGCGCGCCAATATTATCAACCAGCGATCACTCCCCACATCGTCGGGTAAGTGCTCATTGGGTCCGAGAATCTTGTGCTCTGAGCAAGCGCACTGAGCCAAGAATGACATTTGTCATTCATATGCATATGCATATGTCCTGCTAAGAATTCTGCCTTATTGTGGCAAGCCAGTAAGATTTTGAGATTCGAGAGTAAAGAAGGCATCATTCGACCAAGGACCATTTCGACGGAGTGGTCTGGATAGAGTCTGTGGAACTCGAAGAGGAAATCTCGATATTGAATCCGGTTTTTCTCCTCTTTTCGGGTGATATTTGTTTCGTCAGGAGCTAAAAGACATTATGCTTATTATCTTGTAGCCTGAAGGTGGGAAACGAATAGTTTCAAAAACTTTGGCACATAGTATCCAATATCTCTCGGAGCGTAGGGTAACACCGGAGTCCCATCATTACCGTAAATGTGCCGTAGATGGTAACAAAACACTCTGAGGGTTACGGTTTGTCGATGGATGTAGTTCAAGATCGCATATGGTAAACATGCTGACAGCAAGTTCATTAGAGTCTCAGACGCCTCGCAGCAGGCCCTAAACCTTTTGTCAGGAACCTCTATACCCATCACGTGCCTGCGGTAGAAGTTTCCGACTCCAGCCCAGTCAACCTGAGGAGAGTGAAGGTCAGGCGCTTTGATAAGCCAACATTTTCAATGTTGTTGGCTTATCCTTGTGTTGCTGCAGGAGTGAAGTTATCTCTGCGGCTTTTATATGGACCTTCTACTGAACGGGTTCCAAACTGTCAGAATGATGCTTATACAAGTCACCGACAGTCACGTACGATTCAAGAATAATGAGACCAAGATGTTAATTTCATAGTTTCAAGTTTTATCGGCGTCAGTTTTATCGCTATTGAGGAGGATCGTTTTATCCCTGTAAAACTATGTTTTGGTGGCCTAGCTTCTATCATGTCATCGATTCTAAGGAAATAATCAGTGTGCATTCAGAATGACAATTGTACGAGTATATATTATGGTGGAGATGATTTGGCATTGTATTCGAAATCATTTCTGGATTATTCGGGTATCAGGAAATAATCAAGCAAATTCACTTCAGAGTTGAAATACTGTAATGAACTTCATTTTCTCGATTTGATATGAATTGTTCATATAAAATTCTGATATCTGCAAAATGTCAACTAATAAAATTAAATAACACGAACATTCCAGTGGATTATGCATTTTCTCGTAATAAAAAGTATTGAGTGCTGTTATTACGGACATTGAACTTATTTCAACTCCATGTTTATCTCTACTTCGAGTTTAAGGTGCTTACTCATTGACAACTTGAAACTATTCGGAGTGCAACTGACAAAGACATGACAATAATATTCAAATTGTAATCAGTTTTTACCGAACGGAATAACGAGTTTCCAATATTTATCGCAAAAGCGGCAATTTTCAATTATTACGGACATAGCAAAAACACGTTGCAATGAGAAAATGGGGACTGTTATGGACGATAAAAACGTGAAATGAAATCATTTTGCACCAGACCGAGTTTGATTACGTTTTTTACGGTACTGGAATCTGCTCTTCCATTTACATAAATATTTTGAAGTATCATGTCGGAAAACATTAATGAAGTTTCATGATTTGGGGATTCAGTTTCGAAGAAGGTCTTTTCATAAATAGATGAGTAAATTACTTTTCATTTTGAGTTCATAACAGAAAATAACAAATGAGGCCAATTTTATCAAACTCAGGAACTGTATGTGTATAAGGAAATTCTCATATTGTAGTCAGATTCATGTGAGAGCTCCTTGAAATGGAATTTTTAAATTCAAGAGATCAGCTGAAAGAAGTTTTCATTAAGATATATTCGTTAATTCGCTTTATATTGCCATGCTCCTCAATTCGAGTCCATTCTAAGAATATATTCTTGAAAATTATTGAGTTTCTCAGTGGAAATCTATGGTTTCAATCAATCTATGGGTGGGCTCGTTCCAGATTTTCATTTTTTTATTGCATACATTGTGTTGTCTCAACGAAGTAATTCATCCATCAATATATACAGTAGCAAGAGAATAAAACATTTCTTGCTTGATTTCTATTAGTTTGGACTTCCATTTTCTGATAAGATTCTACTATGATTGGAAATCTATCGAAGAACATAAAAATTGGGATGATTTTCCAAAATATCAATTATATTAAACAATAAAAATTGGAATGAAAATTCCACACCTGTAATTTTGAACCAATCAAAATACGTTATTTTGACAAATCACCATGGCAAAAGAGGTATTTTAGTGGAATTTTTTTTTCTCGTGGGATACCTAACAGCGAATTATACTGGAAATTTTTTGATGTTCACAATAACAGACCATTTTTGACAGATTTGTTTTCATTTGTTCACATAATATTCAGTTTTGATACATATTAATTACAAAGCTAAGATGTTTTCTTTATTCTTCGGACACCTCCTCTCTTCTTAATGGCAAAAATGCAGGACTTTCAATGTTTTCAATTAAGTGTCTATGTCTAATGGAATTTTCAATTTTGCGTAATTTAGATGCAAATATTCATGGACAATTCGAAACATATTTTCTTTCTTCAAGTTGGAGCTACAATCCTCTATCAATGCGAGTAAATAAGTCATGGTACGATGATTGATCATTACATCGGACAATTTCACGCATATTTTGCATTCAGTATGATTTTGAAATCGATTCATTTTTTAAACACAGAATTTTGTTTGTTTTACTCGCTGTGCAATATTCTTTATTGCAACAGAACACGAGTTTTTTTGATGTTTTGAACTGCCAAAATACAATGATCACAGCCTCATATGATTGATGCTTGCTGACGCTGGTTATGAATTCCATACC
Source organism: Leptinotarsa decemlineata (assembly GCF_000500325.1). Lineage (NCBI taxonomy): Eukaryota > Metazoa > Arthropoda > Insecta > Coleoptera > Chrysomelidae > Leptinotarsa > Leptinotarsa decemlineata. Next base: position 9,588 of record NW_019294553.1, on the reverse strand, counting down.
ATTAAACCGCGCATAACCCACATTAATAAAAACGAAAAAAAATAATTTTCTACCACTTGTAGTCACTCAAAACTCATGTGAAATTCAAGATTATACTATTCTCTATCTTGAAATGGTATTCCCATGCAACTACAATGAGGACAAATTACCAATTTGATGGCCTAAATAATTACTGCCAAAACTATGACGCCCTGTGAATCTGTTTATGCAGTTTCCCCATAAACCTCTAAAATTATAATTTTATATCACTCGTAGCAAGCTCAAGTAACTATAAATTGAGAGAATATTATATTTTTTTTACCTAAATGGCACTTTCGAGCTACTACAATCAGTAGAAATCAACAGTTCATTGGTGTCAAGACAAACTGTTACTGTAGGTATGCATCTATAAAACTACTATTTTTTTCATTTTCTACCACTTGTAATATCCCGAAGTGAATGAAAAAATCAAAGACTGTAATATATTTCATTATAAAACTGCATTACCGTGTATCTACAATGAGTAGAAAACAATATCTTGAAGGGCAGGCTGAGGAACCATTACATGGCCAGGACCAAAACTGCAAAGCTCATTAAATTTGATAAAATTATAACTTTCTACTACTTGTAGTAATCCAAAATTAATTTGAAATAGAAGAATATATTATATTACGCATTAGGTTGCCATTTTCATGCAACTACAATGAATAAAAATTTCTGAATTATCCCAGGTTTGTAACCTATACCTAGAAAATGATATCGAAACTTCGACGCAATGTTAATTTGTTATATTTGACTAGGTTTCCGGTAGTTGAAAAATAAGAAAAAAATAGATGATTTTTCAGTTTTTTATTTTATATGAATGGTTACAAGTGATGATGAATTTAATTATTTAAATTATTTTGACTATTGTAATTATTGTTCATACGGAAAACGCAATTATTATAAACTATGGCAGGTTGATTGGTTGAACAAACCTCATTGCGTCAATTATTTCCTGATGATGACCCGAGTCTATTTGCTTATATGGTTTCATTGAGTGTCTGCTACCATGACTGGTTATTAGAAATCAATTGCTGTTCTCCAATTCCCGTTTTGGCTAAAGTTAAAACAGCATTGACCCTTACAGGATGATTTGTTATTTTGATCTTTTTAACATCAATTCCAATCAATGATGCAACAGATTTGAACCAGAAAGATATTGTACTCTGTCCAACTGGACTGTTCTTGTACCAGCCTTCGGACCTGAAATTCTTCCAGTTTGGATGTTAGTTTTTTGAATAGTCTCACTGGGCATATTTCTTCGTTGAGCGTATTCAGTACTAGCCACCTACTGTCAGCCATTTTCTTTGAACCACCTCGGGTGGTCTTGGAGAAAAGCGGGTTATACTCATTCCGATCTGTTGGTTCCCCTCTATTGTCAATTTCTTCCACAAAATATTCAAATTCTGCTGCCGCTCCTTCATTTCCAGCAACGTGGAAAAACTTTTTTTGCAGTCCTTCCGGAGTGTTTTCGTTCCAAAGCTCAATAATTTTTCCCAGCTCGTCTGCTTATAGAGCAGATGAACTTTCCTTTCTCTTGGTTGAATCCATTTGTAGCTTCCGGCGATTAGCATTTTTTGCAGCTCTTGCGTTCAAAAATTCTATGTCAGAAAATTGATTAAATTTGCGATTATACTTTTCAAAAAAATATTCCTGCAACTGTTAGGCTGTGGAATTCCATAAAACTTTGGTAAGACTCTCCTTGTAGTCTTCGGAGTTCTTTTTTCGCATGTTTTCGCATAGTCTTCAAGAATAAGCGCCAGTTTTTCCACAGGTATATCCGCTCTATCGAAATTATACGATTTTTCTGCGTTTGGCCTTCTACTTCTCCATCTTCATACAAAAAATGTGGGAATCTTTCCAGGAAAGGAAGGAAGCAATCAATTAAAATACTAAATTCTATACAAAGATATGTAGATCATGCAAAGAAGTAACTTTCAGGATTTTTCTTTCAGTTTGTGTCTGAAAGTTACTACTTTACATGATCTACACATCTTTGTATAGAGTATTTTTTATCGCTTCCTTCCTGCCTTTAGCCGGGAACAGACATGCGGTATTCGGCAAATTGCGATTATTCGTCATTCTACATTCGCTATTCGCTAGCAACTCGGCATTTGGCAAGCAGGGTGGACACACATGCAACGTATTTGCCAAATATTTCTCGGTGTGGAAACAACGAATATTCGTTCATTTTGAAATGAAAAGTGGAACAATTAATGATGCAGCTTTTATAGTAATGAGTTGTGCTTATATGCAGTTAATGAAAAATGTGAATCCTACAATAAGGAGAAGAAGGTGGTGGATAGTATCAGTTAACCGAATCAAACAACGGTAGGTTTCATCATTCTTTTTCCAAATAGTATCAATATGCCCAAAAGAAAACGAGTGATACCTAGCCAAGAAACTGAAAACGTAATGAGTACCTACTTTTCAACAACAGGAACTGCAAGTTGCTCTCCAGGTCATAAAAAGTTGTACATATCATGAATAACCTATGAGAAAAATATCTATTCGATTTCTATTCCAATTTTGTTTTACCACTTTCAAATGGTGATAATGCGTTCCAGATATCAATAATGAAAGACTGGCTGGTGCATTGTTGGACAAAAATCAGGAAGACTCTTCTGGTGAGCAAAGTTTGGATAATTTTACCTTGAAAACTAAATATTTGGAAATGGAAACACTGCTCGACAAACAAGAACAGTTTTCCAGAAATCTCTACATAAGAATTTTCGGGGTTGAAGAAGAAAAAGGCGAGGATCTATCCAAAAAGATTATTCGTATCTTATATGAGAATCTTAATCTCAAAAATATCAAACTATCTGATATCGAGAAGATTTACAGAGGTCCCGCAAAAAACATCAACATCAGTAAACCACGACCTTCAGCTGTATTGGTACGGTTTTTCAACGATAAGACAAGGACAGCTATTGTGAGGAACAGAAAATATCTCAAGAATACAGGGATAATCATAAAAGAGGACTTAACTAGGTTGAAACTTGATATTTTAGACAAAGCAGTGAAAACGTTTGATAAGAAAAATGTTTGGTTCACAAATGGCTCAATTTATGTTAAGTATAATGGTGCCACTGTTTGCGCCGATTCATTAAGTTTCTTAGACACTATTCAGTAAATTATCTTTAGTTTGGTTTTTGAAGATAACATTTGTTTTTTACTACTGAGTTTATGTCAAAATGTAGGTAATCGAATATTCCACAGGGTAGTTACATGCAGCGGCTTATGTACTTGAATTTGATTGCATTTATTTTTTATTTTGTAATTCTGTCTGAGTATACCTGACGACTTTTTTTTCTCGTTTTCTTCTTCTTACTTGCCTCTTGATACCTCTCTCCTAATNACGGTTGAATAGATGTAACTTTCATTGCTTGGTATGTTTTCACAGAACCATAAAATTTCTGGAAAACTCGATCTAGGCCGACTATGAACGGCAATAGAGGACTGTTCAAGAAATAAGGTGTTCGTTCAAATTTCGCGGGCTACCAACAAGCGATTAGCGATTTTTTTAATCTTTTTTTGTTGGTATATTCGTTTCGAACATAGGTTCACAGTTTCAGCTGTTTATCATGTTTAGTTTGTTAGTGAAATAGATCAAAGTATTTGCATGAAATTTCGTGTGAAAAATTAAATTAAGTACTCGAAAACACTCGAAATGTTGACAGTGGCATACAGTGATTGTACTCTGAGTCAGAAAAATGTTTACAAGTGTTACAAGCTTTTCACAAAAGGTTGAGAAGATGTGAATATTGACGCTCGCCCTGGACGCTTCAGCACATCAACAACTGATGAAAATGTTGAGAATGTGAAGAAAATTGTTATGGAGAAACGTCGAATCACTATTAAAGAGGTTGTTAAGGATATCGGCTTATCGGATATCCGATATGCAATTTTTTTGAAAGTATTGTGCATGAAACGTGTGGCAGCAACATTTGTTATAAAATTGCTGAATTTTGAGCAAAAAAACCGTCGCACCAACATCGCTAAGGAATTTTTGAAGACCAAAATAAGCTCGCCAAGTTCGATCAAATGTTATGGTTTAGGTCACTGTTTTTTTCAATACTGTGACGTTGAGCATAAGGAACTCACTGTTTTCTTCAATTACTGTGACGTAGCGCATCAGGAGTTCTTGCCACTTGGTCGTACAAGGAGTATTATCTTTAAGTCATGTGGTATTGTTGAAGAACAATTCATGGATTTTGCATCATGCATCATGTTCACTCGACATTGCTTGTTTTGGCCAAGAACAAAACTGCATACATTTTTTAGCCACAGTATTCACCAGATTTGGCGCCCTGTGACTTTTTTCTGTTCCCAAGATTGAAGTGACTCATGAAAAGATGGCGTTTTGCGACGATTGAGGAGATGAAAATCAAATCGCTTAGAGACCTCAAGAACTCGAGGACATACCAGAAAGTGCCTCTCAGAGTTGCTCCGAGGATTGGAAAAAACGCTCATTATATCTGAGGGAAACAACTTCGGAAGGCATGAAACAGAAATTGATGAATACATGAATGTTATTTGAGAAAAATTAAAAATCACCTCAATTTTGGAACAGACAGCGTATGTGACGTTTTGTTTAGAAAACGGTTTAGTAACGGTACGACGGGTACGACATATGTTATACGTTGCCGATTTGTACAATGTACGTTAGTGAATTATTCATAAATTCGAAATGCGTTGATATATGAAATTTCAAACGGAACATTTTCTTTACTTCTTCATCCCAAAGATCTAATGGAATCTCGATGTGACAATATATAGTCTGTTGAAAGAATCAGTTGAAATTTGTATTTCCATCAATCAGCTGTCGCCCATTTACGAAGGACAAGTGACAGAATTCGAAACTTGCACAAGTTGAAAATTAATGAGGTATTTACCTTTCAATACATGGGTACTTTGATGAGTCAATAACTGAGCTATAACGAAAGTCCGAAACTTCATCCTCCTGCGGTAAGCAACTACCCCCTCTATTTTTTTTCAATGCCATGGGGGGTTGAGTGATAAATCATTTGAGAGGTATTTTGTCCCTCTATTACTTCTGTTCATTTCAATGAGGGAATCAACAACAAATAATATCGGTGGAAACAAAATCAACGGATAAATTGTTCAAAATGACCTCCATCTAGTACCAAACAATAATATAGTCTACTCTCGAAAGCATTCGGTACATTATTCAAGATGTTCGGAGTCAGCAATCGGCATTGCCGAACAATTCTCTGTCGCAAGTCTTCTAGATTTGTAGGTTTATTAGAGTACACTTTCAACTGGACCCTGAACCCTTTCTGCCAATCCAACGATCGTCCTAAAACTGTCTCATCCGAACATCAAAATGTGGAGGTGCACCATACTGCTGGAATGTTATTTCATTTTCTACAAAATTTTCATCATTTTCTAAAATTTGTGTAATTATAGGATCTACACAGTCTTGTAATAGATTCAAGTATGTGTCTCCATTGAGATTACCTTCAATGAAGAATTGTCCAACACTATGATTACCAAGAATGACGGCCCAGACATTTAATTTTTGTGAAGTTTGTGAATGAGGATTCACATCGCTCCAAACCTGAAGTTTGAAACCTATCCATTACCTGTTTAACGAATTGATGGCTCACGTTTTTCTTATTATAAATTCTTGCAGCAGCTTTAGCACACTCATTATTTCGATAACAGGTTGCAACAATTTCTATTCTTTCTTCAGTAGAATGAACCATGTTTGAACACAGTGAAGGATGACTGAATAATAATTCGTGAAGTGACAGTGCCCAACTATCTTCTTTTTGTTCTGCGACAACTAGATTCAACAAAAACTATCAGTGCAGAAAAAACTAACAGTGTCGTCCATTTCAAAACGTTTACGTCTAATTGAATGAATTTTACAAATCCAGAAGACTTGCGACAGAGAAGTGTTCGGGAATTCCGATTTCTGACTTTGGACATCTTCAATAATGTAAGGAACGCTTTCGGAAGTGGACTGTACTATTGTCTGGAACTGGACGGAAGTTTTTTTGTATATTTTATCCGTTGATTGTGTTACCATTGATATTAAATTTCTTGATTTCCTCAATAAAATGAGTGACAGCGAATTCTCTGTTTTTTCTTAAATAAAACGTTCAAGATTCAATATCTCAATAATGAATGAACCAATTTCAAAAAAAATTACAGAGGTAATAGAGGGACAGAAGACCATCACTCGATCCCCCATGACATTGAAAAAAATAGGGGGCTAGTTGCTGATCGCAGGGGGTGAAGTTTCGGGTATGGTTTCCATATCAGAATTAGTTCCCCTAGAAATAAAAATTGACGTGTTCTTCGAAATTTTCGATTACACGTCCATTTTCGACTCACACGGGGTGTAAAGTATACGCCCTGTATATTTACAGCATTTTCATACAGATGAAAGGCATGGGCTTCTCAACCCTTCACGCAAGTTGCATGGTATCGGGTATCAGGAAACGTGCCTCATCTACAGGAGCCCGAGACTTTACAAACTCATCATATTCCTAATCTTATAATAACACTCTTTCAAGTCTTATGTAAAATCGACTTTTTTTATATTAGGTTTTCGATTTCTAATACATAATTGGCAAGAAGACACGCAAAATAGTGAAACACATACCAGCAAATAAAATATTTGAATATTGAATATTTTGAAAAACTGAATGTAAATTTTTGACTAACTTTTTTGTAAATTAATGATTTTTGTGTACACAGGCCGTTTCTTTTATAAAATATAGGATAGAGAAAATAACCTCTGTCAAATTTCCACTGCGATTTTCATTTGTTACGACCGGTTTTGGGTTATTAAACCATTCTCAAGTAAACGTTCCTTTTTTCATGATATATTATCAAATCTAACAGATATGAAGATGGGTAAACGGGAAAAAATGCATTATTTCTCAGAATATTGTGAAAAGTTGAAAAGAAAAAGTTTTTGAAATGAAATTTCCATTCATATACAAAATTTTACCTGCAAAGTATAATGTTGACTCTCTGGCAATTTATTTGTGAATTGCGCCTTCCTTGCGTAAAAGTTCTTTGTATTGACGATACTGAATTTCATACATATCTTCAAAGCAGCACTATATCAAATATGTTTCTTTTCATAATTTTTATATTACGCCTATAGTTGGTACAAGACAAGAAAATACCTTTTCTCGATTTCTCTTGGGAACTTTCTTTATATCCACAATTTGCAGTAACCGCTAAGCGTAGCATGTTCTCATTCACATTTTGAATTGTTGATTCTTGATAAACTTTGCACTCTGGGTCAGTTCGGTATATATAGTGTCACCATTAAAGTGCGCACCATATGGAAAACTTTTTTTTCGAAAAGTTTCAATGGAGTTTAATTTCGGCACTTGTTTGTGCTTTGAATTTAACTCAAAATGATGCGGCCAACTGCGACCCACTGACGTTCAGTGTTTGTCAAATTCAACTTTTTTTTTGAAAAACATTGAAAAAGTGCATTTCTAGATCGAATTTAACAAAAAGTTACTTGAAAAAGTTGTGTCTACGGCAATTTT
>NW_019294552.1:0-21215 GCF_000500325.1 Leptinotarsa decemlineata | reverse complement strand
TAAATTTTTTTGTGTATATAAATTATTTCATTTCAATTTTCATTACAATTATAGTGTTTTTGATGTAGATATGTTTCAGATAATCATAAAAGGTTTTCCTATTCGAAGTTCATTGTAGAAGAGGTACCTAAAAATGAAAAAAAAAAAAAACTTTCGAAAAACTCTACGGTATATAGGGAGACGTGAAAATTGCTATCGTGTTTTTATTAAACTCAGTCAACCAATTTCCAGGTACGTAATTCAAAAGGGAATAATTCACAAAATTATAATCAAATATTACCCAAACATCCCGAAATATTAAATTTAATTTCTCAGTATGAAGTGACGTCGACGATACAAAAAATACAGGACCGTGTTTAAAAATTCAGAGATGGGGGTGGCCCAAGTCAGATGACACCCTGAATAAAAAATTCATTGACATATTCTGATAGATCACATCAAGTGCCAATTGAAAAATATGGACAGATTTTCAATATGTCTGTGAATAAAGAAGATATAGGCACAAGAATTATTTGGGATATTTTTGGTTTTTCCTGTAATCTCCAGAACCAAAAGAGCTATATTCGATTTTTTTACATCATTGAATAGGTCTCTAAAATACGCAACTTTGCCACAATTTAATCGACACTATCTCTTATCGTTTACGAGAATCCCATGTACAGAAACTAATTTGAATAGCCCTGTATATAGATTATGTATAGGCTACATGTAATTCAATCATAACCGTCCAACTACTATGAAAAAATAATAATGTGTTTACAAAAATCTGTATTGATATTTTATTTGACTACTCAATTTACACAAATATTTTCAATCTGTTGTGTAGTGTTTGAGAATGTGCACTCATTGACTCTCAATTGATTTTTGTTCCAATAATGTGTAATCAAGTAGTGTGCTTAGGTTCGCAAATTAAATGAATAAACTTACCTTTCGGGTAAAGTGATCACATCATCGACTACCGTACCAGAAGGAGGATTCTCCCCTATGTCAGTAAAAATCCTCGTGTTAATTCGTTTTGAAACGACCACAAATGCCATTTTCAAATCATTATTTTTATAAAGAGTTTCAGTCAATTTTTTTTTAATATTCTCCACTTCATGTTCAATAACATAAGGCAATTGTCCATCGCCAACCCCATCCCTATAAATCAAAATCTTCTCGGGATACACTTCATTGACCTCATTATATTTATTGCAGGCCAATGCCAGGAAAGCTGCAAAATTATCGCTCAGTTCCTCCTCTAAGCGATGCTCGGACACGTGGTTGAAATATCTTGTGGCGTTTCTGTCCAGAGATGCGACCATGCCCGCAAAACTCCTACCTCTGTTCGCCGTGTCACGACAAACATCATATCCAACAACCATGAGATTGGATAGAGGTATATTCAAGGACCAAGGAGCGCCTCCAATTTTACAATTCAATTGTATTGCCACTTTTGTTGCAACCGACATAGCACCTGGAAGCAAATCAAGATTCATATTAAGAATGTGGTTGAATAGTAAAATAAAAATTATATTAAAATTACAATTGAAATAAACGAAACCACATAAAAATACGGACTCTATAAACAAACTACGGTCAAATTATCTAAATAAAGATAGTTTGAAGCTGATTTGCATTTGCATAACGCCTCTAGTGTTGTAGTAGGGGATATTGCTCAGTTCTGAGGGTATTAGAATAGTTGTAGCTTGTAGCAGCTTGTAACACATTGAAAATTAACACAGTTGTGCAATCAATAAGGGCCTTTCATGTTCTCTAGCTCTAGAAGATGAATGCATTAGCCAATATTCTGAGTGCTTCTGCTGACAAAAAATGGCAAGAGAGAGCTAATTTCCCCATAGAATAAATCCATAGTTCAATTTTGAAAGGAACAGACAAAAATATACAGTTCACACCCAGTTTTTTAAGAGTCACAACATGGGGGTACCAACCTAGTTTTTCATCCTATTAAGTTTAAGAAGGTCCTCGTGTGTTAAGAGTTGTGTGTAGATATAAAAAGTTTTACTTTTCAAAAAGATAGAATTATTGATGAGTTCATGATATTGCTCCCCAAAGTTGATTGAAGTTGTGCCGTCGACAAACCAGACCTATTTATTGGGTCGAACAAATCGAGATCCTTCCAAGATATAAAACATACAAGTAGAGATCCATTTTTCAAGGCGAGATCCGATTTCGGATCTCGTCTTGTATCCCTGTGTATATAGAGTTCATCAGGTGTAAGAAGTGTGGGAAAAGGCATGATTGAATTTTTGTTGGGATCTCAAATTGGACCCATTTTGTGCAATTTTATACTCCAGAAGTTCCTCGATGTTGCCTACAGAGGGTGTGACAGTAGCATACACCGGTATCAGCTCAATATGCGTTTTACGGTAAACCTGAAGTCCGGTAAATTTGGCGTTATTGTGGATCTCGTATCACATTGCATTCCTCAAGACAATGTTCGAACGAGAATGGTGAAAAGGACATGACTCTTGATACATGCAATTTTGTAGGTCGTCAGATTTTTTAAATTTTTAGATATAGGTATTATTTTAGTGATCCAGAAAAGCAATTTTAGTTCGTAGAAGTTTTTTGTTACTGGACAGGGCGAGCCACAAAAAGTATTGTATGTCTAATATTTAAAAAGAAATTTGTCTATACATGCGTATTTTCTGTTGATTTCTGGATGTTATTTTTTTCAGACAAATCTTTTAGAAGAATTATTTCGTTCGTGTGTCTATAGGGTTGGCCAAAAAAGTTTTTGAATGTCGGTCACCTCTTATGGGAAATTCTGTTCTATGATCCTGTGGATTGTTTATTGAATTATCGATATGATTTTCTGTGCAATTGACAGAATTTTTGTTTAGTATGTATTCCTCGTTGGTAAAATTTGTATGCCCATATAAAGGGTGTCCCACAATATAGGGGACAAACTTTGATGGTGGAATATTCACTTTATTTTAGGGCTAAAAGTTCCAATAAACATATACCCTAAGATGAATAATAACCGAGTTACTGGGTGTTGAAAGTGACAAAAAATATATGTTTTCCAGATTAACTCCATAACGGCTCAACTTCTCTTAATTGAATTTGGTATGTCACATGACAGCATTCAGTTCCAAATTTCAATGCAAATCATGTGTTCGTAACTTCAAACAGGAGCGTACGGCAGGTGGGTGCCCCTAATCGCCCCTCCCCAAATTTCATGCCACTGGATTAATATCGATTTCGTTTTCTTTTTCTTAATCCCGAATATTTCTTACACAAAAAAGGGATAAGTTTCGTTTCACAAATATTAACGCTTTTCAAGATATTTTAAGTTGAATAAGTGCGTGAGTATCAAATAAATCTCCTGATTTTTGAAAGGAATGTGTAGGTAACTATTTATAATATTATAACCAACAGATTTCGTACCTTGCAATGAGTATGACTTTGAGCATTTAGAAAATTGTTTGCATTTCTGAGGGATTTTGTTTACAAAAATTTTCCGATATAGAAAAACTTACATAGCAACTAATGAGTATCCATATAACATACGCATACACTTATTCACCTTCAAATATCTGGAAATTCTTATATTTTCATTGGTCTTTGATATGTGTGCCAAATTTTAGATTATTCGGAGGATTGGATGTGGCTAAAAATGTGCTTGCACACACACCGATTTTGGACGGGCAGTATAAAATAGGCCGATATTTTATTGGTAGCGAGTGCTTGCACACTCACCGGATTTTTATCGGTCAAACAATCAGTTGTTTTGTTGTCGTAATTAGCACGCACTGCCTAAACGAAGTCAATGCGTAGTAACTACAATTTCATCGAGCATTCGAGACTGGAATGGTCGATAAAAAACCGGTGAGTATGTAAGAGTGTATTTGGTCATGTACGCCACTACTTCCCGGTACTGCCGGTGATACAGTGGCAGTGGACGGCTGCTCACCGGTATTTTACCGGCGACGATCACCGGTCGGCGTGTGTGCCAGGTCCCGTTCCCACATGTGGTTCACTATTAGAATTTGAACGACCGGTACAAAGTCGACCGTCCAAAATCGGTGTGTGTGCAACTAGCGTTAGATTTCTGCCGCATCACGGCAAACCGGTATGATTTTTAGATTGGAGAGCAGCGTGTCCATCATTCCACCAAGAACTCTTATGATCAGAACCACCATTTTTACAGAATGGTTTGGGTAGAGCCTGCGGAGTTCAAAGAGCAAGTCTCGATATTTTGTCCGTTTTTCCTCCTCTTTTCGGACGATGCGATGTTCATTTCGCCAGGAGACGAAAACTCTATGACGAACATCGTCTTACTTTGATGGTCGAGGACATCATTATTATTATTATTATAATTATTATCATTATTCTCATCACGAAATTCTTATATTGTCATTGGTTCTTGATATGTGTGCCAAATTTTATATTCTTCAGACGATTGGAAGTGTGTGAAAATTAACTTCCAAGATTTTATTACATTATTTGTTAGTTACAGGTGAACCAAATAAAAGCGTGTTGAGAAAAGAAATAATTTTTTGCCACCTAGCATGGGTTGATAATGAGTAGCACGTCGTCGACTAGAAGAGTGTTGTACAACAGGAAAATAATAGCGTAAACTTTTATGAAATCAACAAAATGTGAATATATTACTGCAGTCATAATTGAACGTTTTATTGAATGTTAGAAATCCTTATTTAGACACATTTCATATTATTGCTCGCGTTCTCTTGTAAAAGTAGAGTAGAAAGGTTAAGTCTTTTAGTTGATGATGAAATGGTATAATTCTCTAGACTCTAACGGAGTAATAATATCCTTGGTGAAAAGGAATAACACAATTATTATTTGTTTCCACTTGTAATTCCACCAACTTCAATATATCAATATATTCAATATATTTTTAAATTCAATTGTGTGTTTAAGGGCAACTGAAATTGACCTGTTCCGATGCGAACTAATGTCTAGCACGTGGTCTTTTTATCAAGCACCTGCTTGATCAACAAAACTTTTGAACATGTAACAGCACACCTAGATAATGACAAATGAGATTTTGTCGAAACGTCGGTAAAATTAGAGATAATAGCACATACACGGATCATATTCAGCATATTCCTATCCGTGAAAACTTCAGATTTCATATTCTGTCCACATATTTGCATACCCCGACTTGACGAGTGACAATCGAGTTCCTCTTAAGCTATAGTACTTTTTGGGAAGAATGTGGTGAGAAACACAGTCAAAGGTCTTGCCGAGGTCGTACAATATAATAACAATATACTCACCCATTTGAAAACCCTCGAGTAACTCTCTGACAATATTCACACATCTGATGATGTTGATTTACCCTTGCGAAAACCTAATCGAATGTGATCCAGAAAACTTTCATTTCAAAATATTTCTCAATTTGATTTTTCAAAATGATTTCGATGATTTTGGAGAATACGCATATTATTATTTATTTATTTATTCATCATCCAAACGAAACTATTACAGCCTAATTACATGGATAAAAAAATTGAAGTTCATATAATCCTTGAAATATGTATGAAAATGGTGAATTAATAAAATAATCCTCAGGCAGGCACAAAGTATATGATCTGCTGTTTCATTGTTAATGAGGTACCCGGATAGTCAAGTAATTGAAAATAATTGGCGTCGCTGTTCTAAAGGTAATATTCAAGCCCAATATCCGACTACCAGATTTTATAATATCTCACATATGATTAACAAATGAAAATCGTGCATTATATATCAACACTAGATCTTTGGTTAGAGTTTTTCTTTCTTTCAAGAAACACAAAATCCATTTCATACCTATATATGATTGGCTCCTCTAGGCGAGTTATTAAGATTGAAATTATAATATCACAGCCCTATTAGATATAACTCAAGAAATGTAAACGAAATTATTATTGAAAATGATTTGAAATTCGTTAAAGCGCTTCACCTGCCCATAATACAAAATACTTTGTTTCTGGACTGCAACAATATACTGAGAAAGTCAAACTTCATGAGTGATAATCTGTTATAATCTGTTTTTCTGTTAATCAGCTGCCGCCCCCATACGAACGACAACTCTCAGAAGTTAAGAAACTTGTGCGAGCTAAGGACTAACGAGGTTTTACCTTTTAACGTGTGATTCCTAACACTGTTGCAGAATCATTCCAGCTTCAACCAGATAAATTCTCTCGAGAAAAATATCTGTCCCAAACGGGAATCGAACACACAACCTTCCGATCGTGAGTCTGACGCACTACCACCGCGGCCAATTCCACAAAGTGATGGCACCACACTAAATAGAAGTGTAAAATTTTATATCAGTAAGTCAATACTAGAACTTTCGGGCCGTTTCAGAACTAATGCTGGATTTACTAGAGAGTTGAACAGCCACACACAAATAATAACAATCAGCAGAAACAACAAGATTTAAAAATTACCAAAGACACCTTACATAATGTCAACCTGAGGTTGGAATACAAAGACCAAACTCATCCCTCAAGTAATTTTTCATACCCTTGCCTTTCCCAAATGCAGTTGGACTACTAATAGATGAAGAGGCAGCCAAAAATTCTCTGAATTCATTAAGCATAGTTTTTTCTCAGGTGATTATAATCATAATTTACACTAAAATGCTGTTGTCAGTTAAGCGGATATTAGAACAAGTGTCTCAGGTGCATGGTCAAACATGTACTGACCACTGACATAATAAAATCAATTTCTTAAGGCTGAAACTTTATGAACTTTTGTTTTTTTATATGTAAATCAAAATGATGATAGTCAGTAAACATCCAATGGGAACACAGCTGGTCAGTCAGCTGTAATGTACGCGAGGTTTATATGGGTCCAATTCATTTATTAAGCATGATTTTTTTTTAGTAACTACTACTGACTATATTATTAATAAATAAAATGGTCAGTCAGTGAATAAGAAATGATTTTTTTTCCATTTATACAGCTTGAAAAAAAACAAAATCAATCGAGGAGACAAGATTCGTTTTATTTTCGAAGACATATAAATGTTTTAGTACTGCAAACGATTCTTATGAAATTAAAATAAAGAATGGGTCGAGTATGCCACCATGCCAATCAAAAGTGATGCAGCAGTTCTCAAGAGCGAGCTTATTTGCAAATATTTGCTGACTATGGCTGAAAATTAGTTAATGAGAAATAAGAGTTTGATTGCTTCAAAGCAGATCAATTACCAGAACTTGTACAGGATGTTATCATTCATAGTCTGGGCTATATGTTTAGATTCGTGTTAAATGGAAATACAGTAAAATTAATTATTATTATGTTTATTTACAAGTTATGTACTCGCTTACAGGCCGTGCGCGCAACCTAAAACTGAGTGACAGGACGTTGTTCTACGGAATGGTTTGAACACACACCTGAGACATCTGTTCTAATATCTGCTTGACTGACCGCAGCATTTTATTGTGAATTATGATTATAATCACCTGAGAAAAAACCAGGCTTAACGAATTCGAAGACTTTTTTGGTTCTGCCTCTTTGACTATAAGGAAAACATAAAGATCAACAAAAAAAATACAAATGAAAATTGAAATATTCACCAGAACATCCAGTGCTTGGGTAACAAAATTCTTCAACCTGAGACATTTTAAAATTATTACAAACACAATTGTTACTAATTAGGGAACACTGGCATTCATTACATCAAATGAGAGTCATCAGTCTTGAAACTTATAGTCTGTGCTGATTTCTGTCGCCCTATAAACAAACACGGAGTCTCCATCTTTTCGAAAAATGGCTACAAGTGCAACATGCTGATGAGTTCAATGATTTTTTTTACATCTATGGCAACAAATATCATTTTTGAAAATTGGTATCGATTTGGAAACCTTAAGAACCGATGGGTACTGCCCCGAAATGAAATGATCAATTTATTATATGAGCCAATGGTAAACTTATTATCTCTAACATGACACACAGCTTTCCCATATATATAATCTATTCCTGAAGCACTTCTTAGTTGTCTTCATTATATATTCTTCAATCTCTTGACTTATGGTAGGACAAAGAAAGAAGCTGTGTTCATAATAAGGAGATAGTTTCAACCTGTGGTTTTAGACAAGGTATGCACATGAAAAAGTCACTTAGCATTACAAATTTCACTTTGGTTCGATATTATTCTGTTTATAAGTTGTTTCACTGCGTTATTTATTGACTCATTTTTAGACTCATTATTTTCCAGCTCTCTCTCATGGGATTTGGTGCTCCTTGTAATCTGTCGTTATAAGTATCCATCTGTCCGTTTTAAAATCTGTTTTACCGTTAACCAGCTGTCGCACCCCTACGAACGACAACCCTCAGAAGTCGAAATTTGTGCGAGCTAAGGACTAACGAGGTCTTACCTTCTAAAGTGTGATTCCTAACACGGTTCATTTTCTTTCAACTTTTCATTGTAATAGTGCTTCAAGATCTTATATATGTACTATATTGTTAGACGTACTCTTTATAATTTTTGACATCTTACATTGTAGCATTAGAAAATGCTACTATTTCAACATTTTAAAGATTACTTGAGGTTTAACAAAAAATTTCATGAGAAAAGTTGTAGGTGTACCTCTATGAAGCCGAAAAGGTATGGAAAGCGAAATTAATGTTCAATTATTCAAGGATAGCTCTCAGAAATGTTCAAACACAGTCCAGTAACGATAAAATTTTTGAATGCAATGTTGATTGCCTATTTAACGTGATTTCCAATAAATCTTTCCTTTATAAATAATGAATCAAAATCATTAGTTTAATTCTTATTCACGAAAAATATTCCAGTTATAAATACAGTCAGAATTTTGTTTTTTATTTATGATAACAATTCAAAGATAATGGTGTCAATCAGTGATTGACAGAAATCGAATTAGTTAAACAAAACCAGCTGTTAATACCTCAGTATATTTTGATTTGAACTGGCTACTCTTGTCTATAGATATCAATTCCTCTTTTCCTTATCCTGGTCATCGCTGGTGATTACGCCTCTGGTCATATTCTTTTTTGAGTCTGATCTTTTCATATTTAAATTTCAAAAGTCCATATGCCAACACTATCTCCCAGAGATGGCATCCTGATATTAGTCCCGCCGCTATCTGCGCAAATGCGAATAGCACGTAGCTGACCACTAAGTTAGAGTTTAAGGCGAGAGGCGAGTTCATGAAGAGTGGATGCGGATGTGTTTTGGAAAAATCACGAGCCTTCAATAAATGGCGTTCTGAACCGATAAGTTCCATTTGTCGATTTGAACACTCCTCCATAAGATATTCCTCTTGAAGTTGAATCATATAGGATGATTAAAACGCCTTTTGGTGTTTTTTTTTGTACTACCTGCTCCCTTTTTTAGGATGTATTTCAGTTGCCAGTTTTCTATTGTAAATACTTATTTCCGTACTCTCTTATTTTAAGATTTCATAAGTGAAGTTGAAGTTGTGGAATCTCTACTTCCGAATTGTAAGTTTTGAACCTCCTCCAGTGGGGTGAGTAGCAAGGATTTTATTTTTCCTATTAATCATTCCCCGTAGGTTGTAGGGACGGTTACACACTAGTACAGGATATCCGTGGATTGGAACTATTGATACTCAGTCATTTGCAATTTGTTCCTGCTGAGGATCCCTCGAACTGTTGTTCAGAAGGAAGGCAAAAATTAAACCCAACCCAGATTTTATGTTCATCAGAGTCGCTTGTCCAGGAGTAACAGGCCAGATATATTAATTTTCTTAATTTTATCATTCACCTTAAATTCATGAAATTATCAATTTATATGATTTGTGAGCTAACACACAGTACTGGGTGATCGCAAGGTGAAGATCTGTACAAAAATCCCTTAGAATAAAATATTACTGGTATCTGTACTTCTAAACAAGAACTTTAATTATAGCCGATTAATTGGACTCAGAATAGTAATTGTTTGCTCCCTTTTATATTTTCAGGTTGCTCAATCGAATGCAATATTTTTTTCAATTGATAATGTAGTTTGTCACCCTGGCAGGCCGAACTTTGAACTCTGATTATTGCATTTAGCCAGGTGGCGCCCATTACATAATTTTGTACTGTTCTCAGTCAGATGTACACTCAAATGCCTTCGCCCTTAATTTTTGCTCACCAAGACGAACAGCTGCCGGAGCTGCACTTATTTCCAACTGAGAGGAATAAACGATGCAACATAGCATATTATGAAGCTCTTTCAATTCGGGGGAGTACCATGGTTTTTTATTTTCACTCAAATGGAATTTTTGCCAAGTGAATGTGGTGTTGTAATAATATTTGAAGGTGGTATAGAAGTTATTGAATTTCTTGTCTAAATTCAATGAATTAAATGTACCCTCCGCATGTTTCTTTCTGTAGTAAAGTTTCAAAAGTCAAGAGATCATTTTTTGAGATTTCACTTTTGAAATTACTACATTTTTAAATTTTTCACATTTCACATAAAACTGGTATATTTGAAAAGTATGATCAGATATATGACTTTCTTTGATTATTTGTTGCTCAACGTCTAAATTTGTGAACATGATATCAATAGAAGTGTAGCTTTTGCTGGTAATTCTTGTTGCATGATCAATATGATTTACCACTCCGAATTCATTGAAAATATTGATTGATTCTCTGGTATACACAAAGTCAGTTAGGAAATTGATAATGATATCACCACAGACTACCAGGTAATATTTACCAGTGTATATATCACATATTAGATCATACAGTTCTTTCAGAAAATTTTTGATGTAACTGTCAGGCGTACGATATACAGAAATTACAAATTTTGATCCAGTTTCAGTCAGATCTACACTGAGATTTTTTATTTCTTCATGTCTCAGCCAATGCTCCGTAATACAAAAAATATCAATATCATATTGCTCAAGAATTATTTCAAGATCAGTAGCCTTACCAGAAATTTCTTGAACATTGAAATGTATTATATTCAGTTTCCTGTCACGCCTGTTGATCCCGCTGACGTCATGCTTGATGGTGTCATTTATGGTTTCTCTAAAAAAAGAAATGGACCTGGTTTCCTCATCAATATTTTTGTGGTGTTAAATTTTTCATAATGGGGATTGAAATTAAATCTTCTATAGTTAACATCCCTAGGCCAGAATGAAGGAGTGTAAAAAGTATCCTTAAACCAGAAATCTGCTGCAGTAGCATATGATTTAAATTTTCCATTTTCTTTCAGGTCTCTAACGATGAAATCCTCCACATAATCATCCGATATTATTCTAAGGAATGTAGTGATGTCTTCCTCGGTAACTTCTTGTGACATCTTGTAGATACATCCATGCCCTATTTTTTGTGCATTTGAATTTTTCGTCGCTAATGTTTCTTTGGTGATTTTTTTCTCTTATCTCTTCATCATTTTTATTCCTATTCTCATTCTTATGAAGCTTATCTATTTTATTATTCAGAACCTCTATCAACTCATTGATTGATTTCAATTTGTTCTCTAGTTTTTCATCTAGGAACTGGTTCAAATTCTGTAGAATAGATTCTGGTTGTGGAATTTCGATCTTGTTTTGTTAACAAGCCACTATGAGTTCTCATTTTGTCATTTTCAATTTCCAGATTTTCAATTTCACCTTTTAATAGTTTATTATTTCGCATTATTTTCCTTCATAATCTTATTTTCCCATACTATTAATTTTTCTATCAGTAAGGAAATTTCCATATCAAGTGTTTCTAGGTTAGGATTTTCATGTTCTTCAACTGCTTCATCGAACTTCTGCTTATTACAACACTTTTTTGTTTTCTTATTAGCACAACTATAGTGGAAGATTGTCCCACAGTTTTCACATGTAACTTTCTTTAAAATAGCTGTTTTTTTCAATAATCACAGAACTCTTGATGCATCAACTTTACTTTCCGCCATCAATAAACACCATGACGGCAAATTAATAACTAATAAACTCTCTGTAACTATTCGAAATTAAAATTTCGTAGCCCCTAGTTTTATGGCGGACATGTCCATGTTCAATTTTTTCGAAAAAAGCTGAAGTACCTCATTTTTGATACAGGAGATGTTTCATGAAGATGAGTAAACATCATCTCGGAATTTGAAAAAGTGAGTTTTTGCCCATTTTTTGTATTTTCAGAATTAGTCATTGATTCAGAACACCTTGTATAATATTTTGGAAATGTTACTCCTACAAGAGGATGGAATGAAATATTTTTTTTTGACCAATAATAGCTCATTTATGTATTTTATCCACATTTAAATTTTATGGGAGAATCACTCGATTGCGGAATTATTAGTTTATTTTTGAGTAAACAAATGAATATCTCAAGAACAGTTCATTTATGGTATAGGGTGTATTACATGAACTCATATTAGAATGTCAGTCATTCAAAAATGTGAAAATATACAGGGTGTTACATTTTAATAAGGGAAGATGGTACCATCTTCCGGTATAAGCGAAAGCGTTGAAAAAACGTCATTATTTTCATTCGATAAGGCAAATTAAAAAAAAATACCTTTATTTATCAATTTTCAAAATATTGCCCGGTAATGCACCCTCATATTTCGACCAATAAAATAAGGATTTAAATTACCATGCAAAAGGCAAGCCTGCATTTTTCAATATAAGTTCATTTTAGCATACATTTAAAGGATTTACAGTTGAAAAATGTTGAATTTCATTTAGGAAATAGAAAATTAATAAAAACTACCCCCAAAAACCACTAATTTGAATATATCTCGAAAGCATAAAAATATATGAAAAAAATGTCGAAACAAAAAATGTAGGCAATAAAATTTTCTATAAAATCGTTTCCGATCACTTTTGACGTATTTGCAACAGAAACTGAGATATTTGCAATAATCAATTTATACTTATAGTTCAGACGGGCTGCAGTAGAGCGGTTATATCTCTCCAGCACTACGAAATAGATTAAGTGTTTGTCTGCGGAGAAGACAAAGTTTATACGAGTTGAAAAATTGGCTGAGGAACTTCCAGCATCTACAAAATGCAGCAACTTCATTTATATTTTATTTATATGGACATTTCGATGAAAATTTAACAATTGAAGAACTGTGTTATAAACTTTTTGGTTACCCTACACAAACTAAGATTGAAATTCGACTGACAAGTTTACCTCCTACATCTTCAGCTTGCTTCAACATGCTAAAAGAGTTTTTTTATCAAATTCAACAATGGAGTGGAAATAACCTTCAGCCTGAGCAATGGGGATGGAAACGACTTAATGTTTTTTTTCAGGTAGATTTATTATTTAGGTAGACGAATAGGTACTAGGTTATAGTATATAACGGTGTAATTTAGAAGTAACTCTCAGTTATGCTTGAAGAAGCTATTATATAGCAAAACATGTGTCGCGGTTTTTGTAAAACCCTTATAGTGAAAATCATACAATAAACTGTATTGATTAGTTTTTTAATATGGATTTTCATCAAGTATCGGCCAGTTCTATCCAATTACTTAATATGTTGATGATCCCAATCATGACAACCGATAAACCTGCGCCTGAAGATTTGTTAAGACAGGTAATTTGCAAAGTATTATAATTTTATTATTCAAACTCTCATTTTTTATTGAAATTTAATTGTTGAAACTATATTTTCAGATGTTCTGCAGCTGTCATACCAACTGTGTGACTCAACGATGTGACATTTTTCGTTCTTTTTTTGTAAAAAAAAAAAAATCCGTATTTTTTACATAAAAACCGTGTGTCACAAGAAGTAACAAATTGTTGTTTTTGTTTTTTTGGTAACATTAAAAATTTTTTTATGTATTTTCGTTCATTCAAGGGTCTAGAAGGTATGTGAAGTTGTTTTTCTTAATGATGATATTTAATGGGTTGAAATAATTTTTATTGTTCAAAGGTCCATATCGGTTAGTGCGTACGGGACGCGCATTGCCCGCTTTTAGAGATATTTTCCCTTCTGAATTGAAATTATAAATGTTGGCGATAGAGTTTTGAAAGGTTGTTTTTTTACACTTTTCACTTGCTATAATCCAACCCGTGTTGGGAATCACACGTAAGGTAAGACCTCGTTAATCTTTAGTTCGCACAAGTTTCGACTTCTGATGGTTGTCGTTCGTAGGGGTGCGACAGCTGGTTAACGGAAAAACAGATTTTTAAAACAGATTTTTTTTTATTAGTTTCAGAGATATTTGCAAAAACCGAAACCCCTCTTTTTTTTACAAAATTTTTACTTTTGCAATTTTTTGAGCCTCTCGAATTTTTTCAAAAAGTTGATTGGGGTCATTCCGAATCGAATGAGCATTGGGTCATAATTTTCGGTGCCTTGGACAGAAGTTCCAAAAAAAGATCTTATGACCCAAACCCACCAAAAAGCTGGACTGCCCCGCGAAAATCGGGAAGTGTCGTCACTCTACCAAACACCCAATTACAATGATTTATTTCACAACCTATAACATCGATCTATTTCTTTACGCTTGCTCGGTGAATGTCTTATAATACCTGTTGCCAGGCAAAATTGGCCGCTCTACTAGCCGCACGCCTGAACTATAAGTGTTAATTGATTATTGCAAATATCTCTGTTTCTATTGCAAATACGTCATAAGTGATCAGAAACGATTTTATAAAAAAATTTATTGCCTACATTTTTTGTTGCAACCTTTTTATCATATATTTTTATGCTTTCGAGATATAAGTGATTTTTGGGTAGTTTTTATTCATTTTCTATCCCCTAAATGAAATTCAACATTTTATAACTATAAATCCTTTAAATGTATGCTAACATGAACTTATATTGAAAAATGCAGGCTTGCCTTTTGCATGGTAATTTAAATCCTCATTTTATTGGACTATTATTATTTTCCATCACCAAATTCATAGTTACTCCACTAGGGGAAATTCTAATTTATATATACCACGTTTGAACTTTACACGATCCACGAACTCCTATTTCTATAAAGGACTATAATAACTTCCCGCTTGAGATAAAACAAAGTGAATCTATTATGACATTCAAAAAAGAACTTACTAGTCATTTGAAACATCAACATTAACGTTGATATATCTAATATTTGTAATTTACATTGTTATTTTTTTTATTTATTGAATGTTTGGATAATTCCGAGCATCACATATATTTTAGTGTTATGAAGTTAGACTGTGAGTTTGTCTATCCAATTTTCAAATGTTTTTGTATATTAGGATGCCAATTTGAAATAAATATATTATTATTAATATAAGTCCTATTATTTCCCAAAATACGGATAACTGATGTCATCACGCTGTACCCTCCATTCTACCTACCTGTCAGGTTCAGTGAATTTGGTCACTTTTATCTGATATCTATGAATAATAAACTTACCAGAAATCAATAAAGAAATGTTACCCTTCAACAATAAAAATTACCTGTACCTTTTGATGTCAGATTCTTCGCAAGAATGACTTGAGAAGGTAAACCTCTGTCCACACAACACTTTTTTTTAATAGCTGCATACCTATCCGCAGAATTATTGGATACGACACACATTATTAAAGAAGGTTTTTCTTTAGCAATCGCATTTTCAATGCCGTCAAGGTATGAATTTGCACGGTCATCTCCAATATCCATCATTTTTTCTTCAGGTATAAACCAAGACATGCCACTAGCAGCACGTTTCAATTGGTACAGAAAATCTTGACAACCTCTTTTGAATTTTGCAGGACATATCACAACAAATTTTTTAAATTCAGCTGGAGAAATCATTGGTGACACTCTTAAATCTCTAGTCCAATCAGCCTTCTGTCCAGAAAAGTATTTAGCATTTCCACCTGAAAAAAATATATGTTTTTTCAATACTTAGTTACATCGAAAGTCAATGGGAAAAAAACAAGGTTTTGTTTATCGCCTTTGACGTTTTAACAAATAGAAAATCGTTCAAACCCAATCTATATTTTTTGCACTTTTCAACCCTGTTGAAAATATGGGTCAAATCATACCTGGTTTGAAAGATCAATTTCAATGCTTCTAACTTTTTTTAATTAGATGAAGGTATCGAGAAAAAAGATATAGAAAAATCGGCCATGATTTTTTCATTGTCTTGCTATCAAAGATTGCTTTATTTGCTCTAAAATTTTTATTATTGTATGTACCGTTAAAAGTAGAAGACAAATTATTGTTTTATAGTGCAAATTTTTGAAATCAAATCAAAATTTGGTATGAGACAAGAGCTAGCAGAAATTAAAAATAATTTAAATCTCAAATAACTGTTGCATTTTGACCCTGAAACAATAATTTTCCCATCTACTGCGAACAGATAAAAAGCGTGAAAAATACTTCAGTTTAGAGTAATCTACATTAAAAGTAGAAGAGACTGTATTTCATCAGTTCGGACTTCCATTATCTAATATAATATAAATTGATTTGAAACCCCTGAAAAAAATAAATAAAAAGATTAACAAAAAATAACAACTTCATTAAACAAAAAACTGAAATTACAAGGAAATAACATACAAGCAACAACCAAAAAAAATTAAAAATTTAAATATTAATGAAAGCTGAAAATTAAAAAATATTTTCAACAAAATATGAAAAATAACAATTAAAAGATTCCAAACCAAGTTACGTCACGACGTTTCGATTGTTAGTATCCACAATCGTCTTCGGGTGATAACTGGACTTATTCCTCCAAGATCTGACTATTTATAGGTCATTCGAGTGCTTTCACCTATCCCCTCTTCCCTCTCCCCGCTTCATTGCTTTTAGCGGGAAATGACCGTTTGGCGGGAGTTGGTCGTTTTTCGCTTGAGTAGAGGTTTCCATATGTTACGTATATCTACGCTAGCTTGACTAAATGCGTTGTTGGACAACATATACTGCGGACTGCGATTCCAAGAATTGAATTTACCGAATACCCTGCGAGAGCAGAGAATCATACATCGGTGAAACTAAGAGGCCATTGAAAGTTCGCATTGCTGAGCACAAAAAACACAAAGCGAGGAGAAACCAGCAAATCCGGAATAGCAGAGCATGTTTGGACTCATCAACATAACATCAAGTGGGCTCAAGCTGAAATCATCCACAAAGAGGAACACTGGTTTAGGAGAAAATTCAAAGAAGCCGCGCACTTGGTTTGTAATTTCAGTTTTTTGTTTAATAAAATTGTTATTTTCGCTTAATCTTTTTAATTTTTTTCAGGGATTTCAAATCAATTTATATTACATTAGACACCGGAAGTCCGAACTGACAAAATGACTATTGTCTAGTTCATCACAAGAGGCAGAACTGATAGGATACGTAAATTCAGATTGGACAGGAAATGAAATAGATCGAAGATCCTTTCCTGGGTTCGATTTTATACTTGGTGGGGCAGCAATTTAAAGTAAGAAGCAAACAACTGTTGTTTCATCAACTACAGAAGCACAATATATGGGATTATTCGCGGCAACGAAAGAAGCAATTTTCCTCAAAAATGTATTGGCTGAAATTTGAGTAAAAAGAGTCAGTGTTGTAATTTTCAATGACAATCAGTTAACTTTAAACCAAATGATAAAACAAAGCATATAGATATTCACCATCATTTCTTACGGGAAGCTATCGAGGAAAAGCATGTTGATTTTGAGTATGTGTCAACACAGGATTACATAACAGACGCTTCAACGAAAGCACTGAGTAAGCCCAAGCTGAAATTATGTATAGAAGAATTTGGAATCAAGTCAATAGTATAGTAGTAATGATTGAGGAAAGGTGTTGGAAATGATAATCTCATACTATTATCTCTATGTGTTCTAAGTTTTCATTTATACTTGGTGATCTATGGTTGTTGAGATGTTTAAAACAGTAATAAAAAATGTATAAGGATAAGTCATTACTGCTGAAATTCTATCATTAATTTGAATAGATAATGTGAAATTCAAATAACAGATCATAAACTGAGTGATCACAAACGAATTACATATTACAACTGATATACCTAAATGTATATTTACATTTACATACATTATTAGACATTTCTCAAAAAAGTTCATCATAGAAATCATTGAAAATGAAAGAAAATTCCAAACTCTGGTTCAGTGAAGACCTTGTAATAATAATAATATGCTTTATTATCATAAGACATAATCTTGTAGACAAAGCGTGTGTAGTACATACTTAAAAAAAGCAATACATACCAACTGAAATTAAAATAAAAATATAAATAGTGCATGGGTACAAACTATGTTAAGATGGAGGATATAAAAGAGTAAAAGTCAAGTTTATAAATCAGTAGTCAAAAAGTAACAACTAAGAGCTCCTTAATAAGTAAGGATAAAAAATATGCATAAGTCATAAGCTATCGTTAAAATATTCATCCAAAGTATAATAGGAATATAATATTATATAATATTCTATCAAATAGAAATTGTTTGACTAACTTCCTGAATTGGAAGTCATTTATAATGGCAGATAATGGGTTAAGGTACACGATAGCAGTAAAACAGTATAAAATTAGAGATTTGTTCATAACAGAATATCAACTGATATTCGATTATAACCGGAAAATAAAAGATTATTATTATTATCATTGTCTGTAGGCTTTCACTGCCGGTGTCTAACAAATAGTCCGATATTTTCGGGTTTATTAGCCGTGGTCTGCAGGTTTTTACACCTGACGTTTCGTCTGATACTGCGGCAGACGAACGCAATGTAGATCACTATCTGCTGCGAAATGCAGCAGATAGATCACTTCGACCGTTCCGCAAGCCTATGATAATGTCTGTCAAAGTAGCAGACAAGATTAAATGTCAGCTATAAAAACCTGTAGACCACGCCTAACAAATCCGGAAACATCAGATTATCAACTACTCGATTGAACCACTCTACGGTGATCCTCACTCACAATGTGCGTGTGTCCGCTAGACCGCGCTCACGGCAACCGATTCATCAGTATGAAAATGTTAGAGAGGATGTGTGTATGTCAGATTAAGGAAGAGACTTTGTGACGTAGAAGTTCCATTTATGCCAGAAATTATTTGCTACGAACTCTCCTAACATTCTTGTTGGGAGAAATTTCCGGAGTTTTTTGGTACTTCATATCAACAATTATAATTTCTTTTCAAAATATTCCGAACAATTCTATCACTCACTTCCAGCAGTTCTGAACTCAATCCATATTTCTCAAACTTTTTTAATACTTCGATGAATGGTGGTTTGTGTATGAATTGGCTTCTTTTCAAACATAACAATAAATAGATTTATTGTATCTCAAATAGAGTAATCACCAAAATAGCACTTTAAAATTTGTATCTTTTCTTTCTTTGTGAACTTGAACCTTTCAGAGTGTCTAGGAAAGCATTTTATTATCAATTTTTATGGTTGCTCAACAATTGGTAAGATAGCCGACAGTGAAACTGACAATTTAGAAGCTCAGAAGAAAATCTGCAAGTATTGCAAAAAAAATGTTATGAAAGGTGTAAACTATGCAACCTGTGATGAAGCATACCACAACAGTTGTGCCCAGAGGAAAACATTCTGTGATCCATTGGTGATAATCAAAGAAAAAAAACCAGATGGACAGTGCTCAATGTGCAACAGAAGAATCGTACCTTAAAGAAATAATTCAACTGCTTTCTCGAACAATCAATGATAAAGATACTATAATTGCCGAAAAAGAAATAGTGATTCCTCTACTGAAAGATAAAATATCGCATCTGGAAGATATTTTTATATATTTTCTTAATGTTAGAAGTATTATTCAAAAAAATAATATGATAGAACTTGAGTTGAACGGTTTAAATATATATTTTATTGCTCTGGGCCAAAGAAACTGAAGTGTGTAGTATATCAATTAACGGTTATAATTTTATGAGTCAGTACAGTAGAAATGTCCTGAGAGGTGGAGGCTGTGCCATCTGGGCCAGATCAGACCTGGATGCTGAACCGGTAGATATTGGTAAATATAGTATTGAACAAGATTTTGAGGTTTGTGGAGTTAAATACAGTATAACTCAAAAAACTCATATTATTATCTCCCTATATAGAGCCCCAACAGGCAATTTTCAGGTGTTTATTGACAGGCTAGAGGTTGTTCTGAATTCTGTTTTCGCTATTGATGCATACTTATGGATTACTGGCGACTTCAATGTGAATTTTAACAATTCCTCCCGTGAAGCAGATGATATAATCAACACTATGGCCCAGNCAACAACAAAATTCTTGGGAATAACCCTAGAGGACGATCTCAGCTGAAATGAGCATATTACAGCAACTATAAATAAATTAAATACAAAAATATATCAAATTCGATGTATGCGGAATGTGGTTGATATCGGAAGTTTGAGAAATTTCTACTTTGCTGAAATCCAGTCTATTCTACTTTATGGCATTTTACTATGGGGAAACTCTCCGGCAGCACTGCATCTATTTCTTATTCAGAAAAAAGCAGTAAGAACTGTAAAAAATGTTTCACCCAGAAATTCCTGTAAACCATTGTTTGCCGAATTGAATATTCTTCCTCTGGCCTGTCTTTATATTATGGAGGTTGCCTGCTACATCCATAAAATAAAAAACACTCTTCCCAGGCATTCGGACATACATGTCTACCAAACCAGAAATAATCAGCTAATCTATCCAAATCATAGCAATCTCCAAATAACATCAAATGGACCACTTTCAACAGGTGTGAGAATTTACAATAAATTATCCACTGGCATTAAAACTCAGCCTACACACTTCAAATTTCGAAACTCCATAAAACGCTTTCTGCAAGAAAATTTATTTTATAGCATTGATGAATTTTTATTGTAACTTTTTAAGCAAATAACTTATATCGATGTTTCTTTTGTTGTCTTGTAGTTATGTATGTAGTCTTTACTATATTTATATACATGCACTAAGACATTATATCCTGACATGTTCTATACCCTAATGGGTCCTTTGAATGAATAAACTGATTTGATTTGATTTGATATGGATCTAGATTTTCTCTTGCATACCGTATTATAGGTAGAGGTAGAACACGCTTCGATTAGCCAATTGAATTGGTGTCTCAACATCATTGGACTGAACTTTACCTCAAAAAAGTTTCAGTCAATTAATATTAAATTATTAAATTAATATTTTTGTATAATTTCTCCCTGCGGTTCTTTTATATTGACATTTACGGTTATGAATGCATTGTATTGTTGTGTTTTGATTGGTTTTTAGGTTTTGCCGTATTCTTCTTTGGTTATAATCTTCAAACGTTTCGACTGCAAGTGCGGCAGTCATCTTCAGTGGCATGGTCTAAGTATTCTTCTTGACGTGTCAACTTAAACTGAAACTCTCATTTCTGCCATATCATTTATAATATAAG
>NW_019294551.1:0-23874 GCF_000500325.1 Leptinotarsa decemlineata | reverse complement strand
GTCTCCATAAGATATCCAAAAGTTTCTGATAAATTATGTCCATCTCTTCAAAACTATCCGATCTCGAAGAGATGTACCGTTCCCCTAATCTTCTCTCGATTTAGAGCAAGGAAACTGTACCTATGGGCAGTTGGAATGAAAAGGTGTTGATTTGCGGAGGCATGGGCGCAGGTCGGTTCTTGATATTTTATAGAAATTCGATTATGAGTACTGAAAAGTGATACCAAAATAAAGGCTCTCATTTGGACGCCAACTACAAAAGTTTCATGATATATTGTACCACTTTTCAACACTTGTCACTGTGTACCAACTTATTTACACTGGAATATGAGATATTTCAAGCATACCAATTAAACAGGGAATGAGGTTTATTCGAGATTCTTGATAGAGGATTGCATTCCTAACTTTGTAATGGATGAATGAGAATGATACATGAATGATTTTGGATTTGAACTGTCACTATGAAAAAGAATCAAAGTGTCAAACTTCTGAAATTTTCCACCCTTTTCAATGGTGGCTTCAACAGAAAAAGTAATGAAATACAGGACTCCCACCTAGGTGTTGAATGCATTAAAATTCACAACTCCTGATTGAAATTGTATTTCCAGTGTCAAAGTTCTGAAACTTTTCACACTTTCCAAGGATTACATTAGTAGAAAAAGTAACAAAATACAAGGTCTTACCTCAGGCTTCAATTCACTAAACCTTACAACTGATTGAAATCCTGTTTCCAGAATCCAGCAAGGAAACTCAAGGCTTTGTTATCGATCCTGCAACTAGACTCCTTTGATTTTTGAGATCCGGGACTTCGGCAGACTCCAGCTGTAGCCACTTCGAACCTATGCATTACAGTGCAGTCGGACACGAGCTCTTTTCCGCGTAAAATAAAATGTTTGAAATTTCAACGCATTCCACGTTCGTCGATTCTTAAATGCAAATGAAACATTTGAATAATCAAACATGAGAACACAATACTGTAACGAATTGAAGAATTAACTGTCTTGAACAAATTTATTTTTAGCAATATTTCACTATCAAAACAAATTTATATTCAACACTTAACAACTAACGCTTAATTTATTTTCACTGTTCGAATTCTTTATTCAAACGCGAGATTCGCTTTCTGAATACAGATTGCCGCTCTGGACTGGAAGCGGCCTTTTTATATCGGCAACGATCGCTTCAGATCTCTGTAGGGGTTTCGGCACTCATCTATACCTTTCGCGGTGGTTCGATGAGTCATGCGTTTGCTGGCTGAGATATCAGTCAGGGCCGGCTTCAGATTCGTAACATTGCCCCCTTCTTAAAGACGTTTCGCCACGAAATGTCATCCTTGGCGTGTGTCGATACCTGCAGGGCTCCCCATATCTGCATTGTGGAGTTCGATGGAAGTAACACTCCACAGTCTTCATGCTCGGTCGTGGAAGATGGTTACCGCACACCAAAATCTTGATGACGCTGGAAGATCGTTTCCAACATGCTTCTCACAATTTTCCAGTTCAGCCTGTCGAGTCCAGAGGCTAATTTCAGGATTGCCAAGTCCACGAGGTTCTGGTCGAGCAACGTGTCATAGGACGATTTGTCTCGAAAATGCTTTTTGATCACCAAGTAGAAAATGTTTCTCTGGCCCTTCTTCATCTGTAGCACTCCTCCGTCTTCAGGATTCTGTTCTCGTAATGTTTGGAGCTGACCGAATTTCTTGTTGAATACCACAGCGATACCCTTGGACATTTGGAGATCCTCTGCCACGCAGTGAGCTAGTTCGTTATCAACTAGAACCTTGAAAAGGTATCGTGGCTCTTGTCGAGTTACCCCATGTACGATCTTCTGTCCGTTCGAGTATAAGGACATGAATTGCTGGAACGTCATTTCATTCTCTGGTGGTCTGAGGTCGCGAACTTGGCCAATCTATTAAAATGGACGACCCTATGCTTTCCTAGAGGTGGCTTATGGATTCGGTAGACAAGGTTATGATTTTCATGATTTTGTACGGACCCTTCCACGAATTCCCCAACTTCGGTTATACACCACGGCGTCGCTTAGGATTATACAGCCAAACTGGGTTACCCGTTTTGAATCATCCAGCATTCGCCTTGATGTCATAGGCCTTCTTCATCCTATTGCTGGTACTCCGGATATTCAGACGGACTCGTTCATGGATGTCGTCCATTCTCTGCCGAAGCTTGCTGACATAGTCTTCCCCCGCAGTGTCTTGTTCTGGCGGCGTCCCAAATTCCAGGTCGCAAGAAAGCCGCAGCTCTCGTCCCAATATAATACTGGTAGGGGTTTGGCCGGTTGACTCGTGCACTGCCGAATGATAAGACAGCAGGAACAGGTGGAGGTTTTGGTTCCAGTTTTGTTGATGGTCAGAGACTACCTTGGACAAGTGGCGGTTTATGGTTTTATTCACTCGTTCCACCATTCCATCGGACTGTGGATGTAGGGCTGTGGTTCTGGTTTTTCGAATGTCCAACAGTTTACATATTGCTTGGAACAAGTTGGACTCGAAATTTCTGCCCTGGTCCGAATGCAGCTCCAATTGGACACCGAATCGACATATCTATTCCGCTACCAGGACGTCAGCGACGCTAAAGGCTTCCTGGTTGGGCAGGGCATAGGCTTCTGCCCACTTGCTTGAAGTAGTCCATGGCTACTAGGATGTATTTGTTCCCACGGTCGGACTCTGGGAACGGGCCGGCGATGTCAATGGCGATTCTCTCAAAAAGACTACCCACGTTATACTTGCGCATTGGAACTTTCAGTCGTATCCGAGGTCCGTTACTGGCAGCGCATACAGCACACTTTCTGCACCAGTCCTTGACGTCGGCTTGACAATTAACCCAGTAAAACCGTTGTCTTACTTTCTGGAGGGTCTTCGTTACTCACAGATGTCCTCCAGTGACTCCAACATGGATTTTTTGGAGCACATTCCGTCGTCTGCTCCTGGGTACCACTATCTGGCGCCTTTCTTCTCCACCATCTCCAGACTCCAACATCCGCTTCAGAACCCCGTTTTCCAAGGTAAGGTTCCATTTGGATCAGTAGGACTTTACCGATGGCGAATAACCTGCAACCTCCTGCCATGATGATCATTGATAACTTTTCTTCCATCCGATGACTGAACCAAGATCTGGATCTTTCTCTTGATCTTCCTTGATCCTATTGTCCTCCCAGTTGTCGTCTACAGCTGTAGTTCTACAAATAGCTGCTTCCTTCTCTTCTGCTCGTCGGCAATGTGAGCAGTCATCGAGACATGGTCTCCGTGACAGAGCATCTGCGTTTTTATGGGTAGTCTCAGCTTGGTGTTCTATTTCGAAGTCAAATTCTTGTAGTCTCTCAATCCAGCGCGCTACTTGGCCCTCGGGATATTTCAACTGCAGGAGCCATTTGAGGGCGGTATGGTCCGTTCTCAACAGAAATCTTCTTCCATACACGTATTTGTAGAAATGCTCCACACCTTTGACAACGTCCAACAGCTCTTGTCTGGTGACACCATAATTGCGTTTTGGTTTACTGAACGTTTTGCTGAAGTAGCCAATAACTTTCTCCTGTCCATCGTGGACCTGGGAACGGATTGCTCCAAGTCCCACGTTGCTGGCGTCCGTATCTAAAATGAACTCTCTGTCCGGTAGGGGATAACTCAAAACAGGAGCGTTGATCAAAGTTCTTTCCAACTTTTTGAATGAGTCTTGGCATTCCTCAGACCACTGGAACTGGATCTGCCCTTCTGTGGGTCGGGTCAATGGTTTGGCGATGTTGGCAAACCCCAGCACATATCGGCGGTAGTAGGTGCATAAACCAAGGAAGCTCCAAAGCTGATGTATGTCTTTTGGAATGGACCAATCCTCAACTGCTTTGATCTTTTGTTCGTCTACCGCCACTCCTTTTTCAGGGAAACGTTGCCAAGGTAACGGATTTCTTTCTGCAACAGATGGCATTTTTTGGGACTAAGTTTCAATCCAGAACTCCTCAGACGCATGAATACCTCCTTCAGATTTTTCAAGTGATCGTCGAACGATTTTCCGACCACGAATATATCATGAACTAGATACGTCTTCTATGAGAATCCTTTGAGAACCGTCTCCATCAATCTCTCGAAGGTCGCTGGAGCATCAAAAAACCCAAATGGCATAACCGTGAACTGCCACAATCCTGAGCCGATGGTGAAAGCAGTCTTTTCTCGATCTTCTGGGACCAATTCAACTTGCCAATATCCACTCTTCAAATTCAAAGTCGAGAAAATTGTGGAACCGGTTAGCGTGTCTGAGGTGTCGTCGATTCTTGGAAGAGGGTAGCTGTCTTTCTTCTGTGTCTGTAATTTAGATGTCGATAATCCACGCAGAACCTTGTCGAGCCGTCCTTCTTCTTCACTGATACGACTGGAGGAGACCAGGGGAAAGAGGGAGTCTTCTAGCTGATTGCTGGATTGGTCGGGCATTCCCTGTGTCGATGCTGAACTGAACCACATTCGTTCTGACACGTTTTCCTTCTCCAATATCGAAGATTTTCTGGTACTTCTTGACTAACTCCCTCAATTTTGATCGGTGAGTTGGTGCTATGTCCTTGGAGGAAATGTCAATCAGCTTCTTCAACTCTTTAGGCAAGTTGTTGTCTTGGCTAACCAAACTGCGTACACTCCATATCACAGAGGAAATGGACGAACAGTTTCCCAGCATTTTTCCTTTCTTCAAGGTCACGGGAAAGTAGTTGACATTAATGACCCTGACTGGCACAACTTCATCAACATGTAACAGGGTCTTCCCCAGTGCGATTCCTCGTCCAATTTCCTCATCGCGTATCTTGAGCTCGAACATTACCACCTTGCCGCTGCTCGCACTTCCGTCCAAGCGAGCCTCCAGGATGGTTTCAGCCCTTACAGGTACGCACACGTCTTCAGCCAACAGGACCCTGATCGTCTCTTCGCTTCTTCCATGAAGCACCAGCTCTTTTCCGCCGACACGTAGGACGCCTTCTTGGAAATTCAGCTCGAACCCTCTGGGATTCATTATGCCCATTCCAATGATTGCATCTTCCTCGATGTCCACCACCAATGCACGATATTTCAATTTAGTGCTGCCCAACACAAATTCAATTGGTAGTTCTCCAAGTACAGAGGTTGGCTCCCCTATTACGGTGCGTAGTTTCCAGCTTGACGGTTCAATTCTTGCCGGTGTTTTGGCAAAGGTTGGCACAAAAATGGTTCTCGTCGCACCTGTATCTAGCAGCATGGTGCAAGACTCGTTGTTGATGAAGCCGTCTACGAAACTATCTTTGTTTTGCCGTTGGAGAACAGCAACATATGCGTTTTTCACGCGGGCTTGCTGGGTACAGGCCGACGATTGCCCCTTCTCATCGACCCCCTCTAGTTTTCCTGATTTAATGTCGATTCTTTGAAAGCTGGACATTTGCTACGCATATGTCCAATTTTCCCACAGTTCCAGCATCTTATTTGTTTTCTCTCAGGCAACACTTCTTTTATTACCTTTCTGATGGTGGCCTCAATATCAGCAGGCACCTGTCCATCTTCCTCGATAGCTCGAACTTTGCTCTGGCTCTTGTAGGATTGTTTTGCAGCCTCAAACTCCATAGCTCTCGCCAATGCATCCACGATATGTTTGGGATGAGCTAATGTCGAGGCCTGCTTCGTTACTTGGTCGCGAAGTCCGTCCAAAAATGCCTGAACTGCTAACCGCTCCATTACATTTTCTGATGTAGCAGGATATGCCAGACGAACCAATCGAACTATGTCGGCTTCAAACTCCTGTAGGGATTCTCCTGATTTCTAGGTGGGCCTGTCCATACCGAAGCTCAAGATGCTTTATAAGTTGGTCATAGTTTTCCTGTTCTTGGGCCGTGAGGGTTTGCAAAATATATGTTGCTTCTCCACGCAACGCAAGTGTCAATGCTACCGCCTTTTCTCCTGCATTCCATCCATTCGCTCTGGCTGCAGCTTCGAATGGTTGCGGTAATTCTCCCAGGGAGTTTTTTCGTCGAACTGGGGCGGCTACATAGAGAGCTTTCCTGGTTCAGAACTGACTTTGACATCTTTCAGTTCCGGAATTGAGTTTTCGGTAACCGTTTCTGTGGGGTGGGCAGAATTAACGATTTGGTTTTGCAACTTGCTAATTGTTTCCTTCATCTTGTTGATTTCTGTCTCAAATCCGTCTTAGATTTCATCGCCCAATTTTACTTTCATTCTCTTCATTTGTGCCTCGATTTCATCTTTGATCTCACCTTTGATTTTCCTTTATAAGTTTCAAATCATTATGATTTCCTACCATGTAGTAACGGCTACATCCATCAATTTACATTAGTGATTACTTGAGTCGTCAACAAATATAAATGTTAATTCCCTTATCGCATCCCCAGAGCATGTCACCGAATTTTTTTGAATGGATCACCCTATATTGTTTCGCATTATCAGATGTTCCATGATGAGCAGATTTCAACAAAGTATAAAACATATCGTCTGAAGCTTATGGTTTGGGAGCTACAAATTAGCGACCCACCCTGAATAACTTTTGGAACAATGATTTGCAGGAAAAATCAAAGAAACAGGTCAACAATTATACAGGAGACCACATTTTGAAATATTCGTTCTAGAGACAAATTTGGAAGCAATAAATCAGAAAAAGAGATTTTTTATCAATTCTTGAATCAAAATCTGATGACCGGACGATGAGAAGAAAAAATTTTCTATAGTAAATGTTTGAAAACGTTTTCCCCAACTCCCATTCAATGGTACAAACGAGCTTCCATTGCCGCCCTCGCATGGTTGAGAATTATTTCTCTGCAATGCCTCATGATATCCTCTCTCAAATCTTCTAATGTTGTTGATGCTATCTCTAATACTTTAGACTTCAAATGACTCCATTTAAAAAACTTCAGGAGTGAGATCCGGAGACCTTGATGGCCATTCTGTAGAGCCTCTTTTGCCAATCCAGCGAAAAGGACACGCACTCAGTGCGTGTTCTGCCACAGCTGACTTGTCCGCTTGACCTGGTCTGCAGTTTTTTTTATGCTCTTTCAGTCTTGTTTCCATGGATCGTTTGGTGGTTCCGATATATACCTTCCCACAAGTGCACGGTATGCAATAGACCCCTGCTGCTGATAATGTGTCTCTTTTGTCTTTAGCCGATCTGAGGCTTTGTTGTATCTTCCTCTTGGGTTTGAAGACTGTTACGTTGTCGTGTTTATCCAATAGTTTTCCAGTTCTGTCCGTATGCGCGTGCAACCATCTGATCCTTTTTCATTCTGTCTTTCCTGGCTCAAATCAATAAAAACATGGTGTAAGGAACACTCATTGTCGATCAATCCCAAGAAGAATGAGACGGTCATTTTCACCAAAAAGAGGAGTTTATCGGGCTTACAACCTTCCGAAATTTCCAAAAGCAAACTAAACTTCTCTGAAGAGGTGAAATACCACATGGGGTACTTAACCCCGTGTAGTCATCTGGCTCTACACTGCAATAATAAGACGTAAGTTAACGTACAGAGCTATTGCATGGGGGGACCGAAAGTTTTCCAAGCAACGGCCATCCAAAAAATAACTCAAATACAGCGATTGGCTTGTTTCAACATCACATGAGCCATGAAAACAACATCAACCGCGGCAATGAAATTAATTATTGGTCTCGCCTCTCTGGACCTGTACGTTAAGGAGGTTGCGTTAATAGCCATGTTACGATTGCGCACGACTAGTGTGAACTTCGAAGTAGGAATGGGTTGAATGAGGTTGAGCCTATGGCGAGAAGCGCTTACTCCGCAACCACTGCTGCAAGCAGCCAGTGATGCAATTGAAGCCAAGTTTGTGTTTAATAAAACCTACAAAATACGAATAAAACACCACACAGAGTCAGATGCTACGAATTCAATACGCATATATGTATATATTATATTGAAAGGTCGAATTTAATTGACTGGCTGATATATAACTATAGATTATTTTTGAGTTGGGTATTTCGTAATCTATCATCATATAAAAGTGACTGCAGACTCAACAAACGTTTCTGTGGACTAGCTGAACATGTTATCTCTTCAGATCATGTTATGGATTATCAAAATACTGAAATTTCAACAGTTGAAAATAATAAATTCAAAAGGCTTTTTCTAGAAATGGTTCACATAAGTCAAAATAATAATAATTCAAACAAAAAATCAATATCATATCACTAATAATTTTCCACGTACACTCACATTTAAATCCCACTGTATGTACAAATATCATAATAATCACATTTTCTCTGGTGCTGTAACAAAATTTTCAACGTCAAATGTTGCATTTGACTTTTCGTTTTTATGTTTGGAATTATATACCTTTTTATATTTTAAACTAACTTTGGTGAGTCTTTTTCAACATATCTATTACTATATAATATTTGCATGATCTTTATTTTGTAGATATTCTTGATAAAGGAAAGAAATATACTTCCAATAACTTGAATAGCAAAAAATAGTGTTTCCATATATATATAGACGGCTCAAAAAACAAAGAAGGTTCAGGATGTGGAGTTCAATCCAGATTACTAAGCGTAAGGATTAGGTGGGGAATAGGAAAAAATACCAGCTTGTTACCTCTGGGCTATTTCTAGAGTACCACCAAGATTTCGCCAACGCCTCGGTAGATAATAATATAATCCTGAGGTGGGTTGAAGGGCACGACAGGAGTAAAGGTGATCGCATGTCTGATTCTTCAGCTAAGGAAGCGGCTGGACTAAAAATTTTAGGACCCAGCGACACCTACGGCCGGATGACTTCGGCAATTACGCATGCTCAATCCGTTGAGAGATGGGATGGGATCAGAGAATGTAGTCTTACCAGGATCACCCTGGGCGACCCTGGGAAGCTAGCGCAGAAGAAATATCTGGCGAAAAACAGGGTAAATCTACGCTTAACAGTAGGATTTCTGACTGGCCACTGTCAACTAAGGAAACACCTGCATATGGGGCCAGTGGAAATACCTCTATGCAAGATGTGTGACTAGAAAGATGAAATTGGCCGGCATGTCCTATTCGAGTATCCGGAGTGATCGTCAATAACAGGATATATGTTCGGTGAGTCTTGGCCTACACCTGCCGATATAACGGAGATGTCTCCTAGTGACCTCTCCACCTTTGTGGAAAGGTAAGGATGGACGATGACCTAGGAGGACAAATCCTCGAGAGGATGAACAATGGCCTAAGTGCTGTGGGCCTACACTCACCCTTCCTACTCTACAGATATACATACAGAACTCCTGATTTTATATCTTCTTATTGCCCTCTGACATGAATGTTCATAAAGACTATTCGTCATATTTTTGGTCTCGTTGTTAAGTGTATGTGTTTTCCAGATGTTCTGGAAACCTTCAATGACACTTCATCAGTATTTACATTCAAAATTCCCCTTTAATTTTCATTCCAAATAATTCCAGAATAAGTTAGGCTTTTGTTCGTTAAACTTTATGTACTCCATTGTATTCTATTTCGTCAACTCTGATAACGCTACTTATGTCATGGAATCTCGGTAGTCGAGTGGCTGCGATATGGATATTCGTGGACGAATTTTCCAGGAATTTACTTAGAAGACCACTTTCGGAATTCAGTAAGTGGAATTTTCTACTCTCACGATAACAATGACTTCTTTGTTCAAGAACCCTTCACGTAATATCTGTCATTAGGAATATGAAATAACTCGTAGTTCACATCGTTTTATACATTTGATACTTGAATATAAAAAAAACTGAGTGTGCTTCAGACCATCGATATTTAAATTATTATGGGTATAAATTAACATCATTGAATAGATTTTGTACTGTTATTCATTATTTTCATTATCGGATACATCAGTGATTACTGTCGTTGAAACCAAACCGTTATTTCAACATCTCGACAAGTGTTTTTATCACTGAATGATCCTTTTCAAGAAATAATGGAGATTCGCAATATCTCACTAATTTATCTCGAGAATCGGGAATCAGGCGAACAAATTTTTTCATGATCCTTCATAGGTACAAATTTCATCCATTTGAAATAAGACTAGTTCATGAATTGAACGAAGATGATTTCGATAGACGTATCGAGTTTTGCGAAAGTCTAACCGAACGGATCAACTTACATCAGAATTTTTTGTATAAAATTTGTTTTTTTTTGTGAATATACGTTTAGTTTCAATGAAGAGGAGAATCTTCAAAATTGTCGATATTGGAGTGATACGAATCCTCATTTATACCGTCGAATTCATACCCAGCTACCTCAAAAACTGAATGTTTGGACAGGAATTTTAGGTGACCACATCATGTGACCTTTTTTATAGATGACAATTCAACTAGTGATACATATTTGGATATGTTGGAGAATCGAATGATACCGCAATTGAGGAGGATATAATTTTATTCGAAATCGGACATAGGCTTCAGATCATATGTTTTATACTTTGTTGAAATCTGCTCATCATGGAGCATCTGACAATGCGTAACAATATATGGTGATTCACCAAAAAAAAATGGTGATATGCTCTGGGGGTGCGATAGCGGAAGTAACATTATATGTAAATGTGAATATGTCAAAATGTATCCCCTTGTATACTACTGAAAATCATTGTACCAAAAGTTATTCGGAGTGGCTTGTTTTAAATGGAATGCACTGTATATTCGAAATGTGTACCTACTCACATGCTCTCAACAATGCATGTGAAGACCCCTCTATCGTATGTATGCTTACGAAAGCTTTTGAAGGGGAAGCTTGTAGAAGTACAAAAGGACTTTGATGTTTCGTGGCCTTTTTCGAGGATGAAGTCGTCGAGGGTTACTTCATTTTTTAACTAGTGAATGCTCAACTCTCGCAGAAAACTAATAAGGATAGGGTTAATTGATACATAGAATTGCCGACTGAGAAATTGAGTACGTTATCGAAAAGCAAGAGTCGATTCCTTCGTTTAACGTAGCGATTGTGTTTTCCGAACCACTGAAATAAAAATATGAAAACTTGCAGGCTCATTTGTCATTTGTTGTATATGAATGAGTTAATTGAATGATTGTTTCATTTGAGAAATTGACTAGTATCCAATGGAATTTTCAATATCCATGATAAAATTCTTACCAAGGTAGGATCGGAATTGGTGATAGGTAGGTAGATATAAAGTGAGTGTATCTATTTGACCCAACACGTGGGTTTATTGTGGCTGACTCCTATCTGAACTCGACTAAATAAATCCATTTTCCTAACGGAAGGTGATGATCGACTGTATTGAAAAAAATGCGCCAAACTTACTGACTATTACAAGAAAACAAGTAAAGCTACACGTGTTTCGATATACAATAGCTTTTTCAGGCAACACGTGTTGCGTTTTCGTGAAAATGTTCAGTAGAAGTCTCACAATGAAGTGTTTTTGAATACGTTGTGGATTTTCATCAAGTATCGGCCGATTCCATTACATACTTTATTTGATGAGTGATTTTCCAGATCAATTAGCAAGAGTGGACTCAAATGCTGAAAACCAGATCCGGTCTGTACCAGGGCGGGCACAGAGTACGTGCTTCAGGTACTACCACAGCTGAGGTTGTCAGACAATGGTACATCACCTCAATCTAGCGATGGCCTGATCGGCGGTCATTCTGCCACTACCTTCGTCAGATGAGCAACATAAATCTGTGGAAAGTGGGTCTCGTGTGATGCATTTGAAGAAGATACTCTCCCATAGCTGCAGTGTAGTAACTGTACTCATCAGTAGGTCTTGCTCTCCTGATAATCTCAGATAGCCTTTATCCATTTCGGCCTGATTGCGCAGCTTTGAAACCTCGTTGAGGTTGTCAGATTTTGAAGTTCAAAATTCCCGTCCTAATGTCCGCTGCAACATTCTCATATGACGGCATCTGTACGTCAGCTATTTCTGACGCTATGTCAAATTCACCTATGCATAGGGTTTCCGTCTCTAGTTTGGGTCAACAGCTGTTGGAGTATAAGCGTTTGCAGGACATGCTCAGAGAAAAATTATGAGAGCTGACGTCGTTCAGTTGACATCCATCTACTCAGTTTCGAATTTGCAGTAGAGTAACGCTTTCTTCCACGAGAGGGCGCCCAGTATCTCAAAATTTCTGTTAGTGACACTATCATACATCCTCTCGGCATCATTGAGAGGTCTCACCTCCACATATGATAGATCGCTAGGTATTTTCTCAGAGCTGTTATGAACTCTTTTCGATGAATTGGAAATTTCCGTAATTGTTATATATTCCCAACTTTGAAATTTGTTGGTTCTGCGATGTCATTTGATGACTTATGTTCTGATAGGTAACAAATCGGAACCAGTGACAAGTCTTGATAATATCATTTGAGATGGTAGGGATTCGTTGTTCCTCGAACAACTCGCAGCGGGTGAACATCCGGAAAAATTTCAGACTTTGTCCTTCACAGATTGCCTTCAAGCACAGTGAAAATAAGCTAAGAAGGGTCGCACTTAGACATTCGATGATTTCGGCTTGGACATTCAATTTTTTTAGTCTCTGTATGTGAATTTTTTCTAAAACAGTATATACAGTTCTGTTGATCTACATATCCTTAGTGAATGAAGGTGGATTCAACGGAAAACATTCCAGGGTCCTGTGATGAGTTTGCCGATATTTCGTAAAAATTCATAACGATACTTGTCTCCAAAGGTTAGTATCAATAGGGCCAACTTCATGATCATGATTACGTACTTTGTTATTTCGTGTAACTTTCATTGCAGAAAAAAAAGTTATTGAACAGATTTCAATGCCCAGTATTTATAGTAATAACAAGACATTCATAATTATTTGATGTGTGAATAGAAAAAACTGAAGAAAATTTCACCAATTTCAATTCAGTGAATACTATCCATATCAGTTTTCAGTGAGAATGGTGAAATTTATGATGATTCCGATCTGTCACGGCATTGTAACGTTCCATCAAAAGACACATTCCACCACAATATGTCTTTTAAAAATGTAACCCAATGGACATATCATAGCATGCTATCATAGCAGAATAGCTCTTCCATTAATTTCTCCATCACTGCTCTGTCAGTTCTTCAGCAGTGCTCAAAAACTACTCTGAGGTTTTTGGAATTCGTGAGTATATTGTCAACGTTTGGCTGACCTGTTACTTTCCGAAAAAACGTTATTATAAACTGTCTGGACAACCACATCGATGAAGTTTGAACTAATATGATTAATTGTTGGGTTTCAATCTTTTTAGTTTCTTTTCCAACATTTCTGTAAAACAATTAATGAATATGAATAGAAAATTGGTTAATATCATTTCATTTGTCACTATGTCAAAGTGGTAACAAATGACTAATGAAGATGTTAGAGGTGTTTTTTTCCTACACACTTCATGGCTCAGTTGAATACCTTCCTTGATGACTCAAACATCAAGGAATGGGAAAAAACCTCCAAATTATATTCCATGATGTTTCAGTCATCAACGAAGCTAATCGACTAGGCCATTAGGTGAACAGGAAGAAAATATATATAGATCGATACCTACTTAACGAATCTAACCACCATCCAAAACAGAAACGAACAGTCATCAACACCCTAGCGAAGAAAAAGAGAAACACATGGCACTGTTTATCTGCCATAAATAGAAACTGTCACCAACCAAATCGGGAAAATTCTAAAAAGGAGAAAATTAACACCGTCTTCAAAGCAACGAAGGAAAAATCGGCGTATCTGAAATCAGGAAAAGACAGCAGAGATCCATTCAAATCAGCGGGAGTTTACATGATTTCATGTAACTGTGGTAAAGTCTACATCGGTCAAACGAAAAGAAGCATTGGTACCTGCCTAGTCGAGCACAAGTGGAACTGCCGATTGGGATCGAT
This sequence comes from Leptinotarsa decemlineata, assembly GCF_000500325.1. Lineage (NCBI taxonomy): Eukaryota > Metazoa > Arthropoda > Insecta > Coleoptera > Chrysomelidae > Leptinotarsa > Leptinotarsa decemlineata. Next base: position 10,053 of record NW_019294551.1, on the reverse strand, counting down.
CGAGAAGTCTGCAGTCGCTGAACATGCATTGTCCAAAGGGGAACACAAGATCCAGTTCGAAAATACCGAGAGGCTAGCAACGTCGAATGATTATTCAACAACATAGAAATACACAAACATCAAAAGAACTTCAACAGAAAGGAAGAGAAAACAATCTACCAAAAATCTGGCACACAGCATTGAAAAGCGCCAAAATGAAGCCAAGTAAACCAAATTGGACGGGAAGTACGCGCGAACCCGCTATTATAGAAAGTGCGTGAAAAATCAGCACTAAAAATGACACGGCAAAAATGAGAGCTGCACTTTCAGTTGACACGTCAAGGAGAGTACTTCGACCATGCTACTAGAGATAATTGCCGCAGTTACAGTCGAAACGTTTGAAGATTGTACACGGCAAAACTCGGTAACCAACCAAAACATTAGTTTACTGCTCGACGTTTCAGAAAACAATTTTTTTTCATTTCTAAAACCTGAAATACACTGTGAAAACTTCTCCTCAAAATCTGTTATATCTAGTTCTTATGATATACGTCAAAAAATGGAATGTCCATATGTATGCGGTAGTCTGAATAAATGTAGGTACTGGATGTTTTTTGAGTATTCAGTTAAGGTTCATATTTTTCTTATCAACATCTGTTCTTGATATTGTAACCAGGTGTGATCCATTTTTACAGAACTGTTCGAAATACACTTGTGGTTGAAAAAATATATGTTGATTCTTGAAGTTTTTCAATTTTTTCATGAGTTTTTTTTGTGATGATTTTTGTTTCACTTCATTCAATAGCGTGATCACCAGATGATTTCGGACTATGCTCTCATATTCCCGATCATGCTTCCTGTCTTCTCCTTATAAATTCACAATGTTAATTTTTTTCACATCTACGGATCTTGAGGTTCCATCCATACAACTTTTTCTGCAGAAACAAGGTATATTGTAGATACAATCTTTTATTTTTTTCAACCGTTGAATTCGTGTAAAGAAGGAATCTCAAAGTACTAGCTAGTTCTGAAAGTTGTTATAAAATTATGCCTATAATCGATGTATCTCAATTTCTCCAACAAACCTGGGAAATAAAATATGACGCTAGTTATGACGTATGTGTATTGTTAACAAAATGATTAAGGCTTTCGCGGACGAGGTTTTCAGTGTCCCTATTTTTGGAATTTTCGAAATTTCTTCCTGACGTTTCGCTGACGCGAGTGGCTATCTTCTTCAGAGGTTCATTTGTGATGATTGTGAAATCTGTATATGTTGTAAATTGCTTTCACCAACTTCATTGAGAGCTCTTACAAAAAACTCCATCAGAAAAATACTTTTATTTTGCATTATAACTATAAGAAGCAGACTGTCTTCATAAACTATATTTTCCAAGTCATTATCATATGTTTCTAATAATCAATAATTACCGTAATTGCTTCATTCATTTTGAAAATATATTGGTGAAATAATTACCAGCTGAGTATCTACTCCAAGCATTTCATTCCATCGGCAATCGATTCTCTCAGAATTTAATTATAGGATCTTAATGTGAATCCGTATTTCCATTACTATTTGATGCAATTAGCTAAGCGAGCTTCCTCTCCAGTACCACTAAGATGCAAGTCTATATCAGTTATATATTATTCTCGGCACGCTGTTCGGACTAGAGAATAACGAGGATCAGACAATCTCCAATCAAATCAGAACGTCTCAATTGTTTGAATAGCGTTCAATATTGCAAATGCATGCAGGGACTGAATAAATGGAAACTGTAATACATCAGTCCAATCAGAAGTAATATTCGAAAGAGTATTCACGAATTTCGAAATATGCAATCAACCATTTCGTACGCCCGAGGAAGCCATTGTATGGCGAAACATGTGTTGCGTTTTTGTAAATCTATCTAGTGAAAATCACACAATGAAGTGTTTTTAGAATATGTTAGTTATGGATTTTCATCAAGTATCGGCCGATTCCATTATATATAGTTACTTATGATTTGTTTGAACGTACGTACAATGTTTCTCATTACATGTTTGAGAGCCCAACTTCTAACATTTCGAAATATCAACAGATTTGAGTTTTCGAAATTTGGATTATGCATGAAAAATCGATAATGAAAATGAAAAGTGATTTTAAATGAAAGTTTCTGTGTGAACAACCTGTTTTGAGATATATGGACAAATTCTGTAATACAATGTAGAAATAACACAAATACAAAACTCATTTTCAGAAGTTTTCAGATATTATTGGTATCTCTGTCATGAAATAATTTTCTTCAGATCTCTTCTATTCACATAATTGTATCCCAGCAGACACAGTACCCGTGAGAAGCCAATATCAAACTTCTCCATAACCTTCCAAAGTATTTTGGGTGGACTTATCATATCAATGTAGTCGCTAATAAAGTCGCCCCCATTCAGTTCTCATCACAATGGGGAAAACAGGTATTCACATTTCTGTTTATTCCCTGTATCAATTGGACATTTTGTACTCTGGAAGGTCATCTGGAAAGTTAGGAATTTTTCCGGCTCCATTAGTCCCAAAATATCATTGAATATAATTTTGTTGTCTTTCATAATAACTGATAGGTGGAGCGAAGTTTGAACAAATGGACATTATACGCAGAAAGGTCCCATACTTGCAATCATAATTCAGCAAGTTATTCTTTATCATGATAGTTTCAGGTGGAAATTTTGAACCTTACATTGTTCGTAGTGCAACCATCACATACTGTGTAGGGTTGAGTACTAGAAAATACCTATAGTTTCAGGAAAACTGGGTACTTCTCCTGTTTGGATTGTTTGAAAAACCACTTTGTCAAAAACTTTGACACGTAAACAAATAATCCATATTATTGACACAAAGATATTAAGCAACTCTACTGAACTTAAATGGCAAATTCGAGCAGAACAAGATCCTGAAGAAATTTAAAGTTGGTGTGAAGCGATTCATATGACGAAAGATTCATTAAACACAAAGGAAGAAATATTGAAGTAAATGTAGATGGATCAGGTTTTTTCAGCTCACGTTTTTTTGTCCAATGTACCAAAATATATCATATATGAAATAACTGAAGATGAGTAGGTATTCAATGAACTTGTTTAGAAAATCGGAAAGGAATTTTCAACGGGCATTCTGACGACTAACCCATTGGGAATTTTTGTTGCTATACCGATACATCTTCATTTCAATCATTTGAATTACGACTCAAAATAGTTTATTTCAATCACTTAGAGCTGTTGCACTCATTCTACTCATTCACTATCGCTGCAAATCTTGCTTTTCTTGAACAATTCCCCAAATTGATCTCCTAAATTATCTAATTTTTGTGCCACTCAATAGCCTTTTTATACAACAATGGAAAACTCGTGAAGTGTAACCCGTAAGACCATATATTGAGATGACACTAATTTCTTTTCGATATTTGGAAAGTTCAAATTCACCTCCTTTGACCAATGTGATTGGATGAAATGTTTTCCTTATCTTCTTTCGAGTGAAATAAGATTTTTTTAATGATACCACATTTTGCATTCGAAACGTTTCCATTCAGTAGAGATCATTGCGGAAAAGTGAAAAAATAACATCAGTTCTGATTGAAATAAAGAATATCTCAGATTGATTGATTACAAATCCTCTAGTCAGGTAATCCCTGATTTTAATTGAACTTCAATAAAGTAGACTTTTTTCGATATTTTCTATTCTATCGGAAAAATAATGTCAGGCCTCGAGTTTTTCAATGAATCTCACATTAGACATCATGAAAATTAGGAAATTTTTAAACTTGTAATAACTGAATTCGCTGGCGACTTTAGTTATTCTGAAAAATAATCAACATAGTGTGTGGAAGCTATTTTTCGGGTATTTTTAGCCGGTGGTCTGCAGGTTTCATGCCTGACATTTCATCTACTACTGCGGTAGACATTATCAAAGGCGATGTGGTAAAGGTCGCAGTGCTCGAGTTAGTGCTCGAGTTGATGTTCCTGTTGTTCCGAACGCTGTAACTACGATGCTGATATTTGACTCAGATTTCATATTATTAACGATGGGCCTGGCTTGATTTTTCCTAACTGGAATACATATCATTGTTTGTGTACCATCAAAGATAGATAGTCAGATTTTATTTTTGTTCGTTTCGTCTGTTTTGCTAATGAAATTATTCCTGTGTTTTTGAATTTCTATTGCTCCATTATATACTCCCGGATAGTAATTTTGAGCTTTATCGAGTTTTACTGTGTCTTCAAATGAAATAATGTGAGTACCTCCTTTGTGGGTTGACAATTTTTTTTGTGCTCAGAGAGACGGGTGATTCCAATGTAGACGGACCTGGAGCAACAAGGAATCCGTATACTTCGGGTGATGCTTGAGGTTCTCTCCGGTCCTCAGCTGTCCTTAGAATATGTCTGATAGTTTTGTTGGCCTGAATATTAGTTTCACGTTATATTTCACTGAGATTTTACCAATCCGGTCTGGAACATCCTTAACATAGGGAAGGAAAGCCCTTTCGTTCAACAGCCTACTTTGGCTTTCTCACTCCTGTGTCGTATGGTCACTTCAATTTTCCTTCACTGTACCCATTCCTTCTCAAAGTATTTTTCCAAATGACTGTGTTCTGTTGTGCCTGGTGGTTGTAGTTATTGTTTGGTAGTAGACGTCAGTTATGAAAACCTGCAGACCACAAGGCCAAAAATACCAGAAAATAGTTTTCACACAGTTATCTCCTACCGTGAAAGTTTATATTCTTTGATTAACTATCATAATATTTTGTGTAATGTTTCTGGATTTCCACAAATGATACAAATTTATCATTTAGCAAAGGATATATTGTTAAAAATTAATTAAACCGTATCACCAAATCGTATTCACAAAACTGTCGGTGTTCGATGGTGATATTCCAACCACGACCTCCAGCCCTTTCGGTACGCATAGGTGCCTAGGAATCTGACAGATCGGGTTGTGCTGTGACATATTGATTAATAGCAATTGTTCGTGAACAGGATGATATTCCGATACATTACACTTTGATATAGGTTCTTTTCAGTAATTCGAACTAGAAATTATTGAAAAATTGCCCGGAGTATTTCGTGATAACAAACATTCTTCACAGTTCAAATCACAATAGATTTAATTAAAAAATCTGTACCGAACGAATTTTTTCATGTTACTCTGCTCTTACAAATAGTGGATACATGCGAATCACTCCCAAACTGTTGTACTCGCCATAATTCGATTTATTTCACATACACCACTGGTGGGTATAGCGTATGTGACAAAAAAGTTTCCACGATTCCATTAACGCTGATGGAGACTCAGGATCAACGTGAATTCTAATACTTTTTGACGATGTATCGTTCATAAAATTAATTTTCTATCATTCAGAATGCATGCATTCATGCACAATTTTTTGTATCATTCTGATCTTGAGAGGTGTATTTCATTTTTCTGTACGCCAGTACAGATCTACAGAGAATCTCCCGGGTAATGTGATAGAGGAGGTCATTTCTGATGAACGAATTTATATATTATGGATTTAAGTTTCTCACCATTCTTGAGTAATTTTCTTTTTTCTGATGATCAAAAATGATTTTTTTTTGCTACAAAAATTATTAAGCAAAACCGAAGGATGTATCAAATGATTTTTTGAGAATGAGTAGCAGAATGTTGCCTTTCCATACAGAGGTTGGTGATTATTTCAAGGGGTTCGGAAAATCTAGCCAAATTCCATATTTTACATTTCTGCTTTCAAGGAGTTGCAATGGTTCAAATACTTGTAAGTGATCACAGTTGACAGTGATACCCACTTCGATGAGAATATTACAGTTTGTGGTGGTCACAACAACTGATTTGTTTGGAAATCACAAATGAATTATTTTTTCAATACAATGAGCTCTCATATTTGAAATGGAAATGGAATCATTCCAACAATATGGACTCACACTGACCAATAATTGCTTATAATCTCGATATGTTCGAACTTACTTTCATCCGTATCAAAAGAGGCAAAAAAAAACATCATCCACGTATCGGATTCAGGACCACGGAAAGTGATCTAACTCTTTTCTTGCTATATACCATTCTGAACTAGCTCATGAACAGATAAGTCGTGAAAAAAAGGGCAAAGTGTTACTCATGCCCATATATTCATGCTATTTGCAAAAACAGTAAGCACACAATTGGTCGCGTGTATATGTTTTTACACTTTTCGAGCGTAGTTTCATTTTCGAAAAACATTTCAGACTGTTTTTTTTACTCTATCTATCTCAATCAATCGTCTGAGGGGCGGAGTTCCACGCTCAAATCGCTACGATACTCGTTCCATCCTGCGTCGATTTCGATGACGCTGATAGGTTACCCCCACTCCCGGTGAGCCAGAACATACGTTGTTACACTACTTATTTACATTCAAAATTCCCCTTTAATTTTCATTCCAAATAATTCCAAAATAAGTTAGGCTTTTGTTCGTTTAACTTTATGTACTCCATTGTATTCTATTTCGTCAACTCTGATAACGCTACTTATGTCATGGAATCTCGGTAGTCGAGTGGCTGCGATATGGATATTCGTGGATGAATTTTCCAGGAATTTACTTAGAAGACCACTTTCGGAATTCAGTAAGTGGAATTTTCTACTCTCACGATAACAATGACTTCTTTGTTCAAGAACCCTTCACGTAATATCTGTCATTAGGAATATGAAATAACTCGTAGTTCACATCGTTTTATACATTTGATACTTGAATATAAAAAAAACTGAGTGTGCTTCAGACCATCGATATTTAAATTATTATGGGTATAAATTAACATCATTGAATAGATTTTGTACTGTTATTCATTATTTTCATTATCGGATACATCAGTGATTACTGTGGTTGAAACCAAACCGTTATTTCAACATCTCGACAAGTGTTTCTATCACTGAATGATCCTTTTCAAGAAATAATGGAGATTCGCAATATCTCACTAAGTTATCTCGAGAATCGGGAATCAGGCAAACAAATTTTTTCAGGATCCTTCATAAGTATTTATGTAATTTGTATAAATTTCATCCATTTGAAATAAGACTAGTTCATAAATTGAACGAAGATGATTTCGATAGACATATCGAGTTTTGCGAAAGTCCTACCGAACGGATCAACTTATATCAGAATTTCTTGAATAAAATTTGATTTTTTTTGTGAATATACGTTTAGTTTGAATGGAGAGGAGAATCGGCAAAATTGTCGATATTGGAGTGATACGAATCCTCATTTATACCGTCGAATTCATACCCAGCTACCTCAAAAACTGAATGTTTGGGCAGGAATTTTAGGTGACCACATCATATGACCTTTTTTATAGATGACAATTCGACTAGTGATACATATTTGGATATGTTGGAGAATCGAATGATACCGCAATTGAGGATGATATAAATTTATTCGAAATCGGACAAGCTCTTCAGCAGGATGGTGCACCTCCCCATTATGCAGCTTCAGTGCTACAATTTTTGGATGATTATTTTCCTGGTCGCTGGATTGGAAGAAGATGTTCTACGGAATGGCCACCAAGGTCTCCGGATATCACCCCTGTAGATTTCTTTCTATGGGATCATTTGAACCCTGAAGTGTATGAGATAGAATCAACAACATCAGAAGAATATCATGATGCACTACAAAGAAATAACTCCTGAAATTCTCAACCATGTGAATTTTGAACATTTACTATGAAAATTTTTATCTTTCACATTGCCCAGTCATCAGATTTTGATTCAAGAATTATCTCTTTTTCTGATTCATTGCTTTTGTATTTGTCTCTGAAATGAATACTTCAAAATGTTGCCTCCTGTATAATTGTTGACCTGCTTTTTTTTTCTGCAAATCTTGTTTCAAAAGTTATTCTGGGTGGCTCGTTTTTAACACTAATAATTTGTAGCTCTCGAACCATAGGCTACAGATCATATGTTTTATACTTTGTTGAAATCTGCTCATCATGGAGCATCTGATAATACGTAACAATATATGGTATTCAGCAAAAAAAATGGTGATATGCTCTGGGAGTGCGATAGGGGAAGTAACATTAAATGTAAATGTGAATATGTCAAAAGTTATTCGGAGTGGCTTGTTTTAAATGGAATGCACTGTATATTCGAAATGTGAACCTACTCACATGCTCTCAACAATGTATGTGAAGACCCCTCTATCGTATGTATGCCTACGAAAGCTTTTGAAGGGGAAGCTTGTAGAAGTACAAAAGGACTTTGATCTTTCGTGGCCTTTTTCGAGGGTGAAGTCGTCGTCGGTTACTTCATTTTCTAACTAGTGAATGCTCAACTCTCGCAGAAAACTAATAAGGATAGGGTTAATTGATACATAGAATTGCCGACTGAGAAATTGAGTACGTTATCGAAAAGCAAGAGTCGATTCCTTCGTTTAACGTAGCGATTGTGTTTTTTGAACCACTGAAATAAAAATATGAAAACTTGCAGGCTCATTTGTCATTTGTTGTATATGAATGAGTTAATTGAATGATTGTTTCATTTGAGAAATTGACTAGTATCCAATGGAATTTTCAATATCCATGATAAAATTCTTACCAAGGTAGGATCGGAATTGGTGATAGGTAGGTAGATATAAAGTGAGTGTATCTATTTGACCCAACACGTGGGTTTATTGTGGCTGACTCCTATCTGAACTCGACTAAATAAATCCATTTTCCTAACGGAAGGTGATGATCGACTGTATTGAAAACAATGCGCCAAACTTACTGACTATTACAAGAAAACAAGTATAGCTAAGGCACCAGTCAATCCAATAATAACACTGATGATCTTCAAACATGACTGAAACTCTGACGGAAGCACCAATTTCTTACGAAGATTCGAAATATATGAACACTTCAGACCACTACTATATTCTTCATGCAGTCAGTGTTCACTGTGCTTCTGGCGTTGAATCTGGTTATTATTACGACTTGGTCAAAGAAGAAACTGACTCGTTTAGGTTTGACGATTGTCGCGTCACTGAGTGTTCTGGCGATGTACTGAATTCATTGGAGCCTCTAGATAGAGATACCCTACATTTTATTTCATGTGAGAGATAACATTACCAGATCAAGATCTTCAGATGATGTGGTGCTGCAGGTTTTTTCGGATTTTTCTGCAGCTGAAAAAGCAAATGCGCCACTGAAATCAATGAAGTCGCCCCGGAGCGCCAATTAATTTTTGTTGTTGTTTTATAATGTCATGATTTGTATTTTAGAAGTGTTATTTTTTATTAAACGTTATTTACTTTATTTGGTATTTAAAAATCATTTCATTGCAAGCTATACACTAAATAGTTTTACGAAAACGCAACACGTGTTTCGATATACAATAGCTTTATCATGCAACACGTGTTGCGTTTTCGTGAAACTGTTCAGTAGAAGTCTCACAATGAAGTGTTTTTGAATACGCTATGGATTTTCATCAAGTATCGGCCGATTCCATCACATACTTTATTTGGTGAGTGATTTTCCAGATCAATGAGCAAGAGTGGACTCAAATGCTGGAAATCTGATCCGGTCTGTACCAGGGCAGGCACAGAGTACGTGCTCCAGGTATTACCACAGTTGAGGTTGTCAGACAATGGTACATCACCTCAATCTAGCGATGGCCTGATCGGCGGTCATTCTGCCACTACCTCCGTCAGATGAGCAACATAGGTCTCGTGTGATGCATTTGAAGAAGATACTCTCCCATGGTTGCAGTGTACTAACTGTACTCACCAGTAGGTGATAATCTCAGATAGCCTGTAGCCATTTCGGCCTGATTGCGCAGCTTTGAAACCTCGTTGAGGTTTTCAGATATTGAAGTTCAAAATTCTCGCCCTAATGTCCGCTGCAAATTTCTCATATGGTGGCATCTGTACGTCAGCTATTTCTGACCCTACATCAAATTCACCTATGCATAGGGTTTCCGTCTCTAGTTTGGGTCAACAGCTGTTGGAGCATAAGCGTTTGCGGGACATGCTCAGAGAAAAATTATGAGAGCTGAAGTCGTTCAGTTGACATCCATCTTCTCTGTATACTCAGTTTCGAATTTGCAGTAGAGTAACGCTT
>NW_019294550.1:24159-47197 GCF_000500325.1 Leptinotarsa decemlineata | reverse complement strand
TTCTTTTCACGTATTTAGATATATTATGCCTTCTAAAAATTTCAGAGAGATACGGTAGTGTTACTTTGGAATCCATTCAGGCTCTACTCGACTTCTGATGCTTCATAGGAGAAGAATACGTCATAAAGGATCTTAGTCACGTACGTGTACTCTTTATGCGTAAGCGAACAATTACCCAAGTACTAAATAGCACGAGATCTTACCACGAAACTCTGCTGGAATGGTAACAATCTCATCAGAGCTATTCTTATTTCCTGAATGTGGAAGTAGAAATAGACCATTATCAAATTACACTTCGTAAAATAATTGTATTGCAGTGTTATGTATTTTTATATACTAGTCAATATTTGTATGTTTCATATTTTCGCAAATTGTGCTGCTTTCAACTATGACATTGTGGATTGTTGTGAACCTACCTAAGTTTTCGAGAGTGTGTGGTTCATGGCAGGGATGTTTTGTGAACTGGCTTATGGAAGTCAAGATTTTGGAATAAAAGTATGTCCTTAAGAATGCATGTTTTATTGTCAAATAAATGAAAATACACAGCAGATCTATACATTTTACATGTATACGAATATATGTTTTATATCATGAGTAGACGGTCTTGCCTGTATCAGATTTCCTGAATGAGGTGACCCACTGTCTTGTATTGCACTGAAACACGGTTCACAAAAATACAACTTTTTTTCATATGAATATTTTTATATGACTGACAGGAATCGGGTACATTATGTGTAACGTCTCTCTGGAATCCCAGTCGTTAACTCAATTATGTGTTAACTAAATTATGTGTTGTCTTTAACATATAACGTATCATCTAGAATGAATGAATGTAAGTCATTGTTTTATACGGCGTATCTGCTGGTCTCCATATCCCTCATTTATTCACCAACTTCAGCGGTTTTAGCTTGGGTGGTATGTTCCTTGAGCGTACCTCCTGACATCGATGATGTAGATTTAACGGGATCTGAAACAGAATCAGTGAAGTCGTTTTCAATGGAAGTACGTTTTCTGGCAGCTTCTTGATGTGTGCGATATTTCTTTCCAAACAGGGTTGGAAAAATGTGGGAAAATGGTGTTTTTAACTACGACTCGATCCCCTGGTTCGATATCGTCAATCCTAGCCCCTCTCGATTCGTCTTCTTTTGTTTTCCCGCGTTCTTTTTGCACTAGGTCACGATTGTAAGCTCCATCGTCGAACATCTCCGTGGTCATATCTTATAGACATGGCATTTTATCATGAATTCTTCTAGCAAATAGCAGTTCCGATGTAGATATAAGCCATTATTCCTCTCTTATAATCCTCGTTTTTCAAGTAGCTTATCTTTCAACGTATCTTCAGTGATTAGTTTGCATTTTCTACTTTACCATTGGCTTGTGGCTGGTATGGTGTCAAACTAACTAGTTCAATACCGTTAGTGCTACATAATTTNCTAAAAGGAAACAATTCATATTAGATGGTAACGGTTCACTGGAATTGATGTCCAGGACGATACGTCTGGACAGAATGATCAAACTCATTCTCTGAATGTATGAGTCGTCTCGTTGATAAATACCAACTCACCTTTGGTGTCGTGTGACCTATAGGTTTACTTTCGCCCCAAGAAGCCAAGATTCAAATCAGTAAGATTCTGTTCTCGATAAGAAATTGAATCCAACAAGTGAATTGAATGTTTAACCAGCATCCAAATGCCAATAATAAAACAATTTCATATTCTTATAAAAGAATTCATGGAACCAAAATCGTCAATTCACCGTTCCCTCGGAGCACAGAATCCTTCAGGGATTTGAATATGTTTTCGAAAATATTTAATGCGTTTTAATACCTTGTATAGTTGTTTATCAGTGAATGAGAACTAAACGAATGACGAGGTATTAAAATATCCCAAAACCTTCATGGAAGTATTCATTTCAAGTTTAAATAGTCGTCGACCTCAAAACAGATTAAATGACTGAATGAAACCGTAACAACTTTCGAACGCAGCCTTTGTTTCATTACGGTCTCACCTGCAAGGTCCAGCACCCGACCTCGTAAGTATTTTGGTATGATGATTTTATTACCTCGTAGCAGTATTGGTCCCATTGAGGTGAGTTGATGAAACGGGCTGCTGCCATTTGGTATCCATGAATCATCTGCAATTTTTTTCACCACATTGACTATTTCTTCAACATCTTTGCTTTCCATTATCATGTCGGATATGGATAAGGCTTTGGGAATCGTTTCTCGTAGGTTCGTCAAAAGTTAGATCCATTTCAAACTTTCATGTTATGAAAAGGAGCGATTTCTGCCATTTGGTATGCATATGCATCTAATCCGATCTTAAAAATTCCTGAAGCAATCGATGTTGCCTTGCCTAGTAGAGATATTGTTCCATTCTGTACTACCATAAACGACTCGACGAGTCGAATAAGTGCTGTGAATCTAGCCGTGTGCTCGATGCATATGATTTGATAGTGCTTACCACTTCTGTCTGAATCTCTAGTATGGCAGCGTTATTTTTAATAAGCGTGCCCCAATTCTTGCCATTTATCATGTTGCAAGATCGTTAATCTCCTGATCATTCAGCATGTTCATTGTTACACCGCCGATTTCAAGCGGAATCATGTGCCTCATAGAACTATTGCTCCTTTTTGACTCTGGACTTCGAAGCATTCGAAATCGCCGATATCCTAGTTGATGGTTTGATTATCGATATCTGGTATATTGCTTCACGTTCGTTGATTTGTAATTTCAAAAAATCGATATAAATTCGTTATGTTGGCGTTTGTCTTTACTGGTCTTGCACTCTCTTGAATAATATCCCATTCGGCCACACTGTTTATTGCTGAACAGTTCTTCGTTTCTATTTGATCATGATTATTTCCGCATCTTCGGCATTCTGAGGTCTTTGGAGTTTCCCAACGTTTGCGTTTTCTTGAATGATCAATATGATTAATTTTAGTTTGGCCTCCTCCCGTTTGGGATATATCTCTCTTCTGCGTCAGCGTGCTCTGATTCATGGTCTGTTCATATATTTGACATTGTTTTACAACCAACTCCATCCAGAGGTAATTCTGTCTCAAGCAGTTAGTTTTTTTTCAGTTCTATATCAATTAACTTATCCTTAATATTCATTTATGTGGCTTTCTGTTCGCTATTAGCAAAGAAACATTGTTTTGCTTGTGCCCTTGTGCCGAATGAGGAATTTTGGAGATTTTTCTCCCTCTTTTGGTTTCATGTTTCGGAAAATATGCCTTTCAGAACAAAAATTTTATTAGGGCAAAAAATACGCATCAAGGGCAACCAGTGATATTTTGAAAACATCATTTTGCATTTCTCTATCGAAATCTTCCACCGCACCCGGCAATCCAAACGCAATTTCCTGTAGTTGAGGACCACCGAGGTGTTGTAACTTTTTTTTCTCTACATCTGTAATATCATCAGCATCCAGATACAATTTTACGGAGCGTACCTACTTACTCCATTCGCCGGCAATGAGTGCTTTGTCAATTGTTATCACATACGAAATGTTTGATGGAAAACTGGTCCATTTTCTTTTTTGAAAAGTGACACTGGAAGTATCACGAAACAATCTACTTGAATAACCACATGATCAACTTAATATAGCATATACCAATATTTTTGTGATATTATATGGAAAATGATCTGAGTAATTAGCCATTTTGATGTCCAAACATATTCGTTTCTTTTGCATCCGATATTAATAAATACTATGTGAAATCACCTCCACCTCACTTATACGATAGAATTGAATCCACCCTTATGCTTCTTATAAATGCCTTGGCGGAATTTAATCCACTCACTTTCCTAATGGAATTAAATCCACTCTCATATAGTAGAATTCAATCCACTCAATGTTCCAGCTATATATAATAGTTTATCAATTCAACAAAATTACGTATTCACTTACTTGTTGTTACAGTCCATTTTATTGAAGTTAAATTCCTAATAATAAGCAACTTATTTCCTCTCGTTGGTAAATAAAGTTATTGAAATGACCCTACCATTCAATAATTTTCCCTTCAAAAATATAATTGTGAATCTCCCTGTATATTATTCATTAGTCTCCGAGCGAACCATATGTCTGCGCTACGCCTACCCTATTCCTTCGAATGAAAGGTGAGAATTCAACAAAGACAGAGAAACGGTCAAGTGTTGTCTCTCGTCTCCTCGAATCATTCGAGCAAATATCGAGTTTTTATAAATAGTGAAAAGAGAAATTAAAATTTCTATGTTTTTTACCACTTTTATTTGTAACTAACGTTACTGCAATTTCGTCCTATACGGACGTTTTCAAACTTATACAATAAGAGTTTATTGTACAATAAGAGTTTATTGTATAAGTTTGAACTTATACAATAAGAGTTTATTGTATAAGTTTAAACATGTCCGTATAGAACGAGACTGCAGTAACATTAGTAACAAATAAAACTAAACATTTTCATTTCTCTTTTCATTATGATTTCCTACCACGTAGTAACGGCTACATACATCAATTTATTTTTTTAAATAGGTTTGTTGATCACTCGTCCCACGAATTTTGGGATTCTTGATGCACGATGAAAATCGGACATTCAGTCAGTAATTAAGTATACTGGAGATCAGCAACTTGGGATTGTTATGAAGTTTTGTCGATTTGAGGATTATTGCAGATATAAATCATCATATAGGAATTAGTTTGATGCTTCAATTGATACCAATTTCGCTTTCATAGATTTGTGCACTTAACTCTACTGGAGGAAATTTTCGTGCCCAAATCATTTTCTTTTGGAAACCTACTATTGAGCAAATGAACCCTCTGATATTGAGTTAAGGCAAAAAGCAACATTTAAAATAGCTAATCTTTTGTCTCTCTTGATGTGGTGTATGCTACGATTCGAATGGTATAATTTTTGGGGTTCCAGTTTTGGAATTTTAATTTCCTTGAATGCACCACAAATCACTTTCGACTTATTGGAACAGAAAGACGCTTCAAGTCCTGCCGAGCTAACGTCTGAAGTTTTGTCGTAGGATCGGTATTCGTGAGGACTATTTTGCCTTTTTATTACGATATTACAAGAAGGATACGTCCGGTAAGCAAGTATTTCTCCATTGGTTACCTATAATTTCTGCCGCTAGGATTGCTGCTATAATACTGTAAAAACCGAGAATACCAGTTACCAATTATATAAATGTTATTATCACATGAATATATATGATACAATATTTTCTTATGATTTAATAATATGGCATTCATTTTGTGACCCAATTATAGCTTCATTTGGAGATTCATATATGAACGATATGTCTTGATATTAATGTAAATATTCACCAGAGTTATCAACTTGTATTGAACAAATGATATCAAGTGAATCAATTTTTTTTAATTGGAAATTAACCTATTGGTCTACAAAGATTCATTATCGATCAAAGACACTATGAAAAAAACAACGATAACATTTTGGAAAATATTATTCATTTTCTTGAACAGAGATGAACCCATAATACTGGTTTTCAAAGCATAAATTAAAACACATATTAGTCTTCCCAGTCAAATATCAGACTCTCTATAAATAAAATTTAGCTATATCTTCACAGACACTGAAAAACATACAAAACGTGGTTTAATAAAAGACGTATAAACTTTTTAAAAAGCAATAACTGGAAACCTTGATGAATCTGATGGAGAATACTTCACAGATTTTATCAATAAAATTAGTCAGGTCAAATATCAAATTGGAAACCTTTTGAAAAATCAGATGTCTGTTACAAACTCGGCGATCAAAAATTTCAATTTAAACAGACCAACATATATGAAACATATAAACGTTGCCATTTGTATCCAATACCAATCTTGGATGTTTGAACAGGACTTCATCACATTCTAATAACATTTCAAATATTAATTGTACGCGACAACAATTCAATGTTGTACATCTCTTTCCAAGATTTGGAAAAGTGTAAAGTGATTTTATATAAAATATGAAAATCTTTGCAGAAGTGCTACCGTACTCGATAGACAATAACGCTATTTGTGGAGCCCAATTTCAAAAACAAACAGTGAAAGTACCTGAATCTGGCAAATAAACAGTGATCTATGGTGAAGACTACAAACCAGTGGTTAATATTCATATTCGACCCACTACCAGTCTCAATCAGATGTATCGACAGAAAAGTAGTCACCAGAATCATAGAATCCAATTCCTTCGTCCTGAGTGCAATGCCCCCATTGGAAATACGAGAGTTCATTGCAACTACCTCGTAGAAAAATACATAAACATAACGTATAGCAATCACGCAATCCAGATTCTATATCGAGGATGTGACCGTCTCCCGGAAAAATGAAAACTCCCATAGCTGAAACCTATTAAATTGAACAAAATAAACTTCGACGATCTTAATATCACCGCGAACACAGGCTGAACCAGTATTCAGACGAACTAGACAAGCTCATCAACGAACCTTTCGTGAACAAACATATCTCTTGGTTGACGTACTTCACAATTACTTTCATCATCCTCTATATTTTCTGTAGATGTGTTCGCACAAAAGCGATTGCAATAGGAGTCAGTTTACTACTAGTTTAGGCGCAATAAGTTCAAGCCTGTGTTTGGTATGTGAGAGTTTTTCGAGTTTTTGAGGTCCAGTTATTATTATAAATAAACGACAACAACATTTCTTGTCACTGTTTTTGTTTTGCACTTTTTTCGCATTTGTATTGAACTTTAAACCAGTAACGATTATCTGATTATCTTGGATCCGCCAAAATGGATAAATGTGGTTACTGTAAAAATGAATTCAAAGACTATGATAAACTAATTTGCTGTGACAGTTGTCTTATAACATTGCATGGCAGCAAAAAATGTACCAATCTTGGTGAAACCGAATATCGTGCTGTCATGATTCTGTACTTCCATTAATGTTTTTTTATGCAAATATTGTCGTACTGCAATGAGAAGTGCTCCTGCTATCTTGGGACAGCTGAGTGCCTTTCATGATGAATTGAAGACATTAAAGGCATTTGAAGAGTCACAAGCCTTCACTTGTAGACACTTATATTTCATAAATTTAGCTATCCACTATCACAAAAATGAACAATTTATGGCTACCATCGAACACAATCATGACACAAGATTCAAGATTTTGTCTTATCTGAGTCCAATTGTCTTTACTGAAATACCCAATGAGTTAAGACATACCCGCAACTAAAAAAAAATATCAGAAAGTGGCTTCAAACAGTACCTGCAAAAAGAGTGAACCAAATAATTGAAAAAAGGATATACTGAATAGTTACCTCGAACAGTAAGTTAAGTATTGAAAGCTCAGAATCCATTGGATATAATTATAGAAACTATTCTATTTTCAAAATCGTTCAATTAGTTATAAAGAAGGTGTACGTGGGTCCGAACAATACTGAATGCATACTTTACAGATTCTTACCCACTCTTTTTATATTATATATTATGTACTTATTATAGGTAAAAAGATATAATTTCACACTCATATTTCTTCAATTTCACATGTTTACNTTTTTTCTTTCGTGTAATTCAATGTTTATATGAAAGTAGCTGTTTCAGGAGGACTTTCTTTCAGTTTGTGTCTGAAAGTTACTTCTTTGCATGATCTACACATCCATGTATAGAGTTACTTATTTTCAAATTGATTAATCCTTCCTTTCTTTGGAAGATTCTCTCATCCATTTTTTTGTATCAGATGGAGTAGTAGAAAGCCAAAAACTTTCTTTCCCAAAAGACCTATATTACTTTTTTAACGTACTTAGTTAACCCTGTAAATGTTTTTAACTGTTGAGTGATAACGGCTATTATTATCATTATCGAATAATAATAGCCCAGCAAGACATCCAAGAACGAAAATACTTCAAAAACTTCAGCAAGATTCATCCCCAGAAGAAAACCCAGAGTGTTTCCCGAAAACTCTATTGAAGAAGTCGTCGAACTATATAACAACTAAATCAAATTTAAAAAACTATAGTTCATAAAAAGTTGTTGCCAAGAAACTTTTTATGAACTATTGGTATCTGGTTACCAGAGATAATGACTTCCTTGATTTCGAGTCTACAGGGTCAACAGAACCTTATACTTTTATTGTTTCCCATCGTCTCCTGCTGACACCGCTGCGCAGACACTATTAACGTATCTTGTCAGGTCAAACAGCTTCCGTAGTGTAATCTTGTATATTTTAAAAAAGTGGTTTCGTTAAGAGTGAATATAACATATGTATCAACGGTACATTATCATTCAGTAAACAAATTACTTTCATCTGTGAGGGATGGAGGTGTAGACACAAGTAATGGACAAATCGCCTTTATCTGTGAAAGGTGGGAATCCAAACAGAAATTCAAATGAAATCCCCACAACAGGTATTTAATATCTTGAGTTTTTTTCATTGGAAAGGTCTGTTAAGATACATATACCTCGTCATAAAATGATAAGGAGTTCTGATGGCAATATCTTCAGTTACTTGTGACAGAAATAGAATAAACATTGAATGTAATGAATTTCAAAAATTGAATGGAAAGCATTTGTTGAGAAGTATGCTATTTGGGCCTTTCGTATCTTAACAAGTTCAAAACTGTACAGTCATAGCTTTCGGTGACAAAATGAGTATATGATAATATTTTAATAGCTATTTATAATTTGAGTGTTAAAAGTAAGATTCCATTTTAGTGAGTGAAAAAGTTTGCGAAATGAGGGTAGCGAGTTGAACNTTTGCATGGTCTACACATCTATATATAGAGTTACTACTTTCTTCCTTTCTTTGGAAGATTCCCACTTTTCTTTTGTATCAAGATGGAGTAGTAGAAAGCCAAAAACTTTCTTTCCCAAAAATGAATAATTATGTTTTGTTTATTGCTATTTGAGCGTGTTAAAAGAAGTATTTTTAACACGCTACTTTGTAACATTTAATATTTAACATAACATTTTTCAATACTCTTGACAACCATCACTCTCAATGACAGTTGTACAAAAAAGATATTTCAAAATGCAATTCTTAGTGAACGACGGAAAGAGAACTGTTTCTGAAGACGGCAACGTGGTTGATGAAACGCACGTCGAGAAGAGTATTGCAGTTTCTGTGATTGGGAAAAGTGCTTGTTTTGGATTATAAAATGAATAGTGGCCTGGAATCAAAACAAAATTCCAGGAATCCATAAAATCGACACTGAAATACCAATTCAAACTCTGCATGGATCTGCTTCCTTTCTTTGTTTTTCAAAGTAGACTAAGAGAAAATCAATATGACAAAACATCATATCTCGGGATGTAGGTATTCTGGAAGATTTCCATAGATCTCAGAGATTTTATAAATATTTCCCAAATAGAGCAGGTGATTGGAAAACTTCCCAATCTTCCACAACTCTTGCCATTTCATTTTATTTCTCAGAGAAGTTTTACTGATACAACTGAACTGGAATCTTCTTACACGGCATGATAAAAATTAAAATTACTCAAAATACTCCCAAAATGACCCACAACTTAGGTAGGCATAGGACAATTGAGTAACAATATTTTTAATAATTTCTGAATGAACGCAGGTAACTCGAGTGATCTTGAGGATAAGATTGCAATATATAATTTAACGATTAAACAAAATTACTTATGATGTTCAATCGAAATTATATCGAGCACCTCGTCCGAAAAGATCAGTGTGCCCCACTGAATTCACCAGTCTGCAAACTTATTATGATAGACACATGTCGTTGGTGAAGAAGAAAGTGTGACTATTCATTTTCTTTTTTATATATTGTGGTATCTGCCCGTACCTGAGGACTGTACTATACTGTAACGAATTGAAGTATTAACTGTCTTAATCAAATTTATTTTCAACAATATTTCACTAGCACAACTAATTTATATACAACACTTAGCAACTAACGCTTAATTTATCTTCACGGTTAGAATTCTTCCTTTAAACGTAAGATTCACTTTCTAGATAATGACTAACTACCTCTAGGGACGGGAGGCCGGCTTTATATAGCGACAACGATCACTGCAAATCTTTCTCGTCGGTTCGGCACTCATCTAGAATTTTCTTTGCGGTTCGTCAATCGCATTCTTTTCGCGGTGAGTCATATGTTTGGTGTCTGAGATAAAGGTTAGGACCGGCTTCAGATTCATTACATTGCCCCCTTCTTAAAGACGTTCCGTCCCGAAATGTCATCCTTGACGTGTGTCGATACCTGCAGGACTCCCCATATCTGCACTGTGAAGTTTGATGGAAGTAACACTCCACAGTCTTCATACTCGGTCGTGGAAGATGGTTACCGCACACCAAAATCTGAATGCCGCTGGATCTGAAGATCGTTTTCAACATGCTTCTCACAATTTTCTAGTCCAGCCTGTCCAGTCCAGATTGTACAGCCAAACTAGGTCACCGATTTTGAATTCTCCAGCATTCGCCTTGATGTCATAGGCATCCTTCATCCTATCGCTGGCACTCCAGATGTTCAGACGGACTCGTTCATGAATGTCGTTCATTTTCTGCCGAAGCTTGCTGACATACCCTTCCCCCGCAGTATCTTGTTCTGGAGGCGTTCCAAATTTCAGGTAGCAAGAAAGCCGCAGCTCTCGGCCCATTATAATACTGGCAGGGGTTTGGCCGGTTGACTCATGCACTGCCGAACGATAAGCCAGCAGGAATAGGTGGAGGTATTGGTCCCAGTCTCTGTGATGGTCAGATACTACCTTGGACAAGTGGCGGTTTATGGTCTTATTCATCCGTTCCACCATTCCTTGGGACTGTGGATGTAAGGCTTTGGTTGTGGTCTTACGAATGTCCAATAGTTTACATATTCTTTGGAACAAGTTGGACCCAAAATGTCTGCCCTGGTCCGAATGCAGCTCCAATGGGACACCGAATCGACATATCCATTCCTTTACCAGGATGTCAGCGACGGTAAAGGCTTTCTGGTTGGGCAGGGCATAGGCTTCTGCCCACTTGTTGAAGTAGTCCATTGCTACCAGGGACTCTGGGAACGGGCCGACGATGTCGATTCTCTCAAAAGGACTACCCACGTTATACTGGCGCATTGGAGCTTTCAGTCGTATCCTAGGTCCGTTACTGGCAACGCATACAGCACATTTTCTGCACCAGTCATTGACGTCGGTTTTACAATTAACCCAGTAAAACCATTGTCTCATTTTCTGGAGGGTCTCCGTTACTCCCAGATGTCCTCCAGTGACTCCATCATGTATTTCTTTGAGCACCTCCCGTCGTCTGTTCCTGGGTACCACTGTCTGGCGCCTTTCTTCTCCACCGTCTTCAGACTCCAACACCCGCTTCAGAACTCCGTTTTCCAAGGTAAGGGAGTTCCATTGTGCCCAGTAGGACTTCCAATATCCACTCTTCAAATACAAATTCGAGAAAATGTTGAAGCTGGCTAGCGTGTCTAGGGTGTCGTCGATTCTTGGAAGAGGGTAGCTGTCTTCGTCACCTGATTTAGTTGGCGATAATTCACGCAGAACCTTGTCGAGCCGTCCTTCTTCTTCACTAACACGACTGGGGAAGACCAGAGGCTGTCAGATCGAAGATCTCTTGGTACTTCTTGACTAACTCCCTCAGTTTTGATCGGTGAGTTGATGGTATGTCCTTGGAGAAAATGTCAATCAACTTCTCCAACTCTTTAGGCAAGTTGTTAGCTTGGCTAACAGAACTGCGTACACTCCGTCTCACAGAGGAAATGGACGAACAGTGCCCCAGCATAGTTCCTTTCTTAAAGGTCACGGGAAAGTAGTTGACATTCAAGACCCTGACTGGCACAACTTTATCAACACGCAACAGGGTCTTCCCCAGTGCGATTTCTCGTCCAATTTTCTCATCGTGCATTTTGGGCTCGAACATTACCACCTTGCCGCTGCTCGCACTTCCGTCCAATCGAGCCTCAAGGATGGTTTCAGCCCTTACAGGTACGCACACGTCTTCAGCCAACAGGACCCTAATCGTCTCTTCCCTTCTTCCATGAAGCACCAGCTCTTCTCCGCCGATACGTAGGACGCCATCTTGGAAATTCACCAATGCACGATGTTTCAATTTAGTGCTGCCCAACACCAATTCAATTGGTAGTTCTCCAAGTACAGTGGTTGGCTCCCCTATTGCGGTGCGTAGCTTCCAGCTTGACGGTTCAATTCTTGCCAGTGTTTTGGCAAAGGTTGGCCCAAGAATGGTTCTCGTCGCACCTGTATCTAGCAGCATGGTGCAAGGCTCTTTGCTGATGAGGCCGTCTGCGAAAACACCTTTGTCTTGTCTTTGGAGAACAGCAATATATGCGTTTTTTACGGGGGCTTGCTGGGTACAGGCCGACAATTGCTCCTTCTCATCGACCCCCTCTAGTTTTCCTGATTTGGTGTCGATTCTTTGAAAGTTAGACTTTGCTACACACATGTCCAATTTTCCCACAGTTCCAGCATCTTATTTGTTTCCTCTAAGGCAACACTTCTTTCATTACTTTTCTGATGGTGGCCTCAATATCAGCAGGCACTTGTCCATCTTCCTCGATAGCCTCAAACTCCAGAGCGCTTGCCATTGCATCCACGAGATGTTTGGTATGTGCTTGCGTCAAGGCCTGCCTCGTTTCTTGGTCGCGAAGTCCATCCAAGAATGCCTGAACTGCTAACCGCTCCATTACATTTTCCGGTTTAGCAGGATATGCCAGACGGACCAATCGAGCTATGTCTGCTTCGAACTCCTGTAGGGATTCTCCTGATTTCTAGAAGCGGTTCTTCAGCTGTGAATGGTAAACGTGTTCTAAGTGTGCCTGTCCATACCATAGTTCAAGATGCTTTATGAGTTGGTCAAAGTCTTCCTGTTTTTGAGCCGTGAAGGTTTGCAAAATATTCGTTGCTCCTCCACGCAACGCCAGTGTTAATGCTACTGCCTTTTCTTCTGCATTCCATCCATTTGCTCTGGCTGCAGCTTTGAATTGTCGGCGGTTATTTTCCCAAGGAGTTTTTCCGTCGAACTGAGGTGACTTCATTGTCTCCATCAATCATTCGAAGGTCGCTGGAGCATTACAAAGTCCGAATGGCATAACCGTGAACTGCCACAATCCTGAGCCGATGGTGAAAGCTGTCTTTTCTCGATCTTCTGGGGCCAGTTCAACTTGCCAATATCCACTCTTCAAATACAAATTCGAGAAAATGTTGAAGCTGGCTAGCGTGTCTAGGGTGTCGTCGATTCTTGGAAGAGGGTAGCTGTCTTTCTTCGTCACCTGATTTAGTTGGCGATAATTCACGCAGAACCTTGTCGAGCCGTCCTTCTTCTTCACTAACACGACTGGGGAAGACCAGAGGCTGGCAGATCGAAGATCTCTTGGTACTTCTTGACTAACTCCCTCAGTTTTGATCGGTGAGTTGATGGTATGTCCTTGGAGGAAATGTCAATCAACTTCTCCAACTCTTTAGGCAAGTTGTTAACTTGGCTAACAGAACTGCGTACACTCCGTCTCACAGAGGAAATGGACGAACAGTGCCCCAGCATAGTTCCTTTCTTGAAGGTCACGGGACGTTGCTCCTCCACGCAACGCCAGTGTTAATGCTACTGCCTTCTCTTCTGCATTCCATCCATTTGCTCTGGCTGCAGCTTTGAATTGTCGGCGGTTATTTTCCCAAGGAGTTTTTCCGTCGAACTGAGGTGACTTCATGGAGAGCTCTCCTGGTTCAGAACTGACTTTGAGATCTTTCAGTTCCGGAATTGAGTTTTTGGTAGCCGTTTCTGTGGGGTGGGCAGAATTAACGATTTGGTTTCGCAACTTGCTAATTGTTTTCTTTATCTCGCTGATTTCTGCCTAAAATCCGCTTTTGATTTCATCGCCTAATTTTTCTTTCATTCTCTTGATTTCTGCTCCGATTTCATCTTTGATCTCCCCTTTGATTTCCTCTCTGCTTTTGTCTATCTCTGTCTTGATGGTACCTATTCTTTCTTCGAGTAGACTCGCCACACCACAAAGTTCTTTCTTTAAGCCTTTTGAATTTTCTAGAAGCTTCTCCTCCAGGCACTTCGAATTTTGTTGAAGTTCATCTTTTGAACTCACCAAATTTTTGCGGAGCTTGTCTTCCAAACTCTTCGAATTTTCCAGAAGCTTGTTTTCCAAACTCTTCGAATTTTCTAGAAATTTATCTTCCATGCTTTTCGAATTTTCCAGAAGCTTCTCTTCAAGGCTTACCGAATTTTGTTGAAGTCCATCGAGTTTGCTTATTATTGAACTCAAATCACCCCCAGAAACTTCGAATAAATATGTTTCGGGATCTTCTCCTGATTCCGTCAAGTTATCCCACAGTCTCTTCTGGAGTACTGATTTCTTTCCAGAACAATCTAGCTCCCTCTCCTCTAATTCTTGCTTCAGCTCAGCAACTTTCAAGTCCACTAGACGCACTTTCCTTGAACACATTTTGTCTTTTACTGTATATTTTCCACAAAACTGAATATGTCCACTTATTTAATGGAGTCCGAAACACTTATTTATTTTCATAAGTCGATTTTCCGCGAAAAAGGTCTATCAATTTATATTTCCGTGGTCTGGTACTGTCTACTTCGCGAAACACAATAAATCACCAGTCTCTCTGCTCGGAAGTTTCATAGTCAATTTCACTGTAATACAAAGATTGTCCACCAAGCGTTCACAAATGTATTTTAAAAATACACTTCTGATCACCAATTATAACGAATTAAAGAATTAACTGTCTTAATCATCACTTAGCATGGGAAAACCGGAAATAGACCTATTTGCCACCAGACATAATAAGAAATGTAAAAAATTTGTATCATAGTTGAGAGACCCTGAATGTTGGGCCGTAGATGCCTTCACGTTGAACTGGATCAATCTTCCTTTTTATGCATTTCCATCTTTCTATATGATATTGAAAGTTTTACAAAACGTCATTGAAGACAATGCTGAGGGTATAGTTGTTGTTCCTAAATGGATTTCTCAACCATGGTACCCCGTTTCCATCTCATTACTAATTAGTGAACCAATTCATTTCGAACCAAATAGAACCCTTCTTCTCTTAACAGCAATCCACATCCACTGTGGAGGAAAATTTCCCTTGTTGTAGGAATCTAAGCTTATCTTGCAAACATTAGAGCTAGGAAATGTCCTAAATACTTTGTTGAATATTTTTTTGGCATCCATAAATGATGTTGGATTTTTTGTAAAGTATAGCACATGATTTTACGGTTAGGAGATTTTTCAGGGGCGTTTTCAGTCTACGGCCAAGCACACTCAGACATAATATCACCTGGAACCCGGCTACAGTCTTGAACTATGTTAGAAACATGTCGTCGGGAGACTGGAAATGCTAACCCATAATCTGGCGGTAGACCTTGCCAAGGGTTAGCGTCTGCAAACCTTTGCTAACATAACCAGAACGAGCGACGGTCTAAATATCAAAATACCTAAAAGAATAAACACTTCAGGCCCCAGAAAACATCAACCTACTCTAGTGTTACCCTTTTTCAAGGAAGACCCGAGAGTGTGCGAATCAAGTACCTTATTGGAATATTTAGCGATGACGAAGGAATTACGCAGTACCTCATCAGACCACCTCTTTATCATATAAAAAAGCCTTACCATACTGCTTCACCTTAAACCATCAGCAGATAGATAAAGGCAATTCTAGAAAGAAGTGGCCTGGACATATCCAAATTTGCTGCGCATAGAACCAGACAGACACACCTCGACTAAATATACCACCTACCGTTTCAATTTTTCATTCTTCATTTCGGTACCAATGTACTGCAAATTTTTCAAGTAAAATTCATCGAAGATTTCAAAATCGACTCTCGGTAAGTTGTCGGAGTCAGCTTTAACAAAACTAGGCTCAACATTCATTCTGAAATTATTTTAACAAAAATATGAAGTTATGTGTGGAAACCATTGACATTAGAAAAAGCACATTGTCGCATACACTACAGAGAGCGCTGGCTGACTGGCTGACAGTATGGCTAATATACCAGTAACGTTGAATTTCTCATTTTTGGTGGGTGGCACGAATGCATAATTGATTTATGTTATTAGGGTTCATAAGCATTCGAAAATCATTTGAAAATACAGCTCGTTAAATTCTATTCAGAATCATATTAAGATATAATTTGTTCTATATCTTTAACGGGTTCATATACACTTCCATAATCAAATTGATAATTATAGGCTTTGTGAATTTTATGATTTGGCAATGTTGATTATTTTTATTATTGCTATCGGTCAATTGAACACCGGTCACCGGTCTACCACATTCGATTTTCAATAATTAATTAGGGGAAAACTGCGGTACTTAGAGAGTTGAAATAAAGTGCACCGTTTTTCAATTTGAAATTTCTATCAAGTGAACTATAAATCAAAAATCATGAAACAAGTCCATTACTCCTATTTTGACGAGGCCCTCATATAATTAAGATCGAACTTCACTCAGTTATAATTTTAATTTATATTGAATGGCCCTGGAACACAAAACTTGGTGACACGAATGTATCCTTCCATCAATACATTTTAGCACTTCATTTCACTAGCAGTAATGTTGCCTCGTCAAATTTAATTGCATGTTCAAGCAAACAAGTTACCTTTTTTGAAAAATATTTAGTCGGTGTAAAAGAAAAGCAGATATAACAGTCGTAAAAAATATATTTCACCCAAAGATACATATTGAGCTTAACGAATAAACCATCACCGCTTTTTCGATCTGGATATAAACAAGTAAATGAATAACAATGCTCTCGCCTGACTCGCTCGAGTTGACTGACTTATTTCTATCCAATCCGTCGGGCCCCGTGTTTTTTGGGGTATCGTGTTTTTTTTTCACCCATGTCGATAGTGGTTTCTTACATTCGGCCATGCTACTACTCCGCTCGACCTCGAGGGGAAATCTACCGGTTTTCTGAAAAGAAATAATGGAAATCAATTGCAAAATCAAACATTCTAATCAATTGACAACGGTTGCGAACTCGCTTTCCAGATATTTCATTCTTCATCGGAGTGAGCACTCTGCTCATTGTCACCATTGCACAATAAAATAATATATGATTCAATAATCATCTGCGCTGAACTCAGTATTCATTTTATGATACTGTATTGACCTCAATACATATAGCTATATTGTACAACTGCACAATAAAATAACATATGATTCTGAAATCATCAAAACTGAACTCAGTACCTATCCATTTCATACGCTCAGTATGAATGATTCAGAAACCTTCAATACTGAACTCATCTGTATGGCATTGATACTAATGCTATTTATTCAATATTGAATACAATAAAACAACATATGATTCAGAAATCACCAATACGGAACTCAGTACTCATTTATTACACACTGTACAAAATTGATCTCAATATCTATTGAAATAGTGTGTAGTGATACCGAACTCAGCATTTTTCGATACATTCTGAATTATATGTTTCTAATCTAATATCATATGCTCATAAATAAGCAAGGCAAAATGCCAAAAGAAAAGGAATATTTTCAAAGAATAACTAGTACTTTCGTTTCGTGTAAAATTCTTAATTGTAAGCCTGCAGGCATGTGAGATTGCTCTTTGCCTTTTCTTTGTACATATGTAGTATAAATATTCCACTTGTGATCACCAACTTCCTAAGAAATAAGTACTTACTCAGATTGTAACGGTACAACATCCATGAATCCATGTATAGCCATAGTCATCTTATTGTAAAACCACCTTCATACCTAGTTCCTTGAAAATATTTCCAAATTTCTTCGTATATTGGTGGTATGGAACTGAGATGTATTTATCTTGGTTTTTGTCCTTTCTGAAAGTCGAGATTTCGTTCATTCTTAACCTAAACTTCTTCCTTATTATGTCATCTACAATACCCCTCGAGAAACCGTTAGCGGCTGCTATTATCTGTATTGTACGTCTTTCTTTTGTGAACCTATCATGTGTTAGAGGGAAAGTCAAAAGACGATGCACAAAAAAATTCAACCCAGCACGTCTGTGCTGTCCACAGTGATGTGAACAGTCAGGAATATACCTGTACGTGCTTGTTTCTTGTCTAAATATATCGTATTCTAACCCTCCATATTGGTTCCTCATTACCAAAACGTCAAGAAATGATAGTTTTCCCTTATTTTCTAACACAAACGTGAATTTTATTGATGGACATCTATTATTTAAAAAAGAAAAAAAGTCCTCAATATTCGATTTTTTGGTATCGAATATCGCGAAAACATCATCCACATACCTTAGCCAAATCCTAGGAAAATACTTTGAATTTTCTTTGGTTTTCATTTCGAATATGCTCATGAACAGGTCTACCAGGTAGGGGGACAAGGGATTTCCCATGGCCGTTCCTTCCTGTTGTTTATAAAAGCAACCTTCTACCTGGAACCGATTATGTTCCACATACATATCAGTAAGAGAAACGAATTCATCGATTTCGTTATTATTGAAATTATTTTTCTCTAGTAATTCCCTGAGGTGTTGCAAGGTCTGTGGCATTGGGACACTAGGAACTAACATCAAAAGAAATCAAAATGTCACCTTCTTGCAGAACAATGTTTTTTGTATGTTGTATGAACTCAAAAGAAGTTTTATACTGAAACCTGGTTCCGCAATAGACAAGGTTCCAAATTTCTCAGTGAACCACTTTGCTATTTGGTAGGTAGGAGCTCCAATAGCTGCCACGATGGGGCGCATTTATTTTCCCGGTTTGTAGATTATTGGGGAGGCAATATAGTTTCGACACCGTTGGTTTGGTGATTCCCTGAGGTGTTGCAAGGTCTGTGGCATTGGAACACTAGGAACTAACATGAAAAGAAATCAAAATGTCACCTTCTTGCAGAACAATGTTTTTTGTATGTTGTATGAACTCAAAAGAGTTTTTATACTGAAACCTGGTTCCGCAATAGACAAGGTTCCAAATTTCTCAGTGAACCACTTTGCTATTTGGTAGGTAGGAGCTCCAATAGCTGACACGATGGGGCGCATTGATTTTCCCGGTTTGTGGATTATTGGGGAGGCAATATAGTTTCGACATCGTTGGGTTGGAACCTTGTAACTTCGGTTTCAGTTGAGGGGTAAGTATGTTGTCGCATTTCATAAGAACGTCTTTTACTTCGGCAATTATCTTTGGTAACGGGTTCTTGGATAATTTCGCATACGGTCCGTTAGTAATGAGAGTATTGACCCTTTCGTAGTAGTCCAATTTATCCAGAATTACTACTTTATTACCTTTGTGAACAAAGGTTATTCACCACTACTACTACTACATTGTTACCTACCTGGCAGACCTGTTCATGAGCAGATTCGAAATGGAAACTAAAGAAAAGTCAAAGTATTTTCCCAGGATTTGGCTAAGGTATGTGTTAGGAATCACACGTTAAAAGGTAAGACCTCGTTAATCCTCAGCTCGCACAAGTTTCGACTTCTGAAGGTTGTCGTTCGTAGGGGTACGACAGCTGGTTAACGGAAAAACAGATTTTCAAACAGATATTTTCGCGATATTCGATACCGAAAAATCGAATATTGAGGACTTTGTTTCCTTTTTAAATAATAGATGTCCATCAATAAAATTCACGAATGAGTTAGAAAATAAAGGACAACTACCATTTCTTGACGTTTTGGTAATGAGGAGCCAATAATATGGAGGGTTAGAATACGATATATTTAGAAAAGAAACAAGCACATACAGGTATATTCCTGACAGTTCACATCACTGTGGACAGCACAAACGTGCTGGGTTGAATTTTTTGGTGCATCGTCTTTTGACTTTCCCTCTAACACATGATAGGTTCACAAAAGAAAAACGTACAATACAGGAAATAGCAGCCACTAACGGTTTGTCGAGGGGTATTGTAGATCATAATAAGGAAGAAGCAGTTTAGATTAAGAATGAACGAAATCTCGACTTTCAAAAAGGACAAATACACTACAGAGCCTTTTGGGAAGTCCAAAAGACAAAGTCGAGAATTTGGAAAAGTCTGGAATTTACGAAATTGGATGTGAGGACTGCGATGCAAAATATTATGGACAGACAAAAAGATCTATTCAAGTGAGATATAAGGAACACATAACACACTTAAAATATGGAAGACCTGAAAAATCAGCAGCCGCCCATCATATTTTGCAACAAAACCATTCCATAGACTTCAATTCATTAAGATTAGTTAGACAAGTAACAACAACAGGCAACTAGATGCCTATGAGAGTGTAGAAATAAGTGAACATAATAATATTATGAATAACGATGACGGACCAATACCAAATAGCATACTATATAGCTTGTTAAAATAATATTGTTGGGTTTACTGATTACTACAGGTGAAATTAATTTTTATATAGCTGAAAATTGTTATTGTTTTATATATAGCTATAACATTTAAACATTACATATTGTAAAATAATAGATAAGGCTAATTGTGAAATTGATTTAGGGTGGTATACCTGTATGGGTGGTATAACTGTATGTTTTACCTGTATGATATATCTGTATAGCATAAATAGCTTCAGTTTCGCGAAATTTCCAGTTTTATCTTCCTCTTGAAGATGATCACTTGGTGATCGAAACACGTGTCAAGGTGTTGAAAATAACGATTTGGTGTTGGGAAAAAACTCCAGTAATATCATCAATTCAAATGGTGATTTATTTCCTATATCTTGAATTTAGATTAATATAAATCGTATAGTTTTACTACATTTTCCAATTACTTTCAATCACTGATATGAAGTAACGTTGTTATAAATACATATCTACCTATTTCGAAAAACATCATAAATCACAATAAACTGAGACTAACCGTATCGAACACAAAATATGTTATTTTCAGTAATTCATTATCGCTACTCAAACAATTTCACACCCCAACTCACCAACTCTCCGAACAAACTCCCTCAGGCAATATCAAAAACACTTCATCCCCATGAGAAGTATTTTTCAATTAGAGCCATCTGTTCAATTTTTGTTGGCGAAAATGGAAGCTCTGTAAGTGCACCAATAAATGAGTAATGGCAGTATATACGAATCACAGCAATAGAGGGAACACGGCTTCGAAAAAGAGCTAGTAATTTTTCACGCCTGCCAAATGATCCGAATAATTCAGAGAGAAATCGAACAAAAGTAATTTGAAGTCGGTTTCTATGACGCGAGTGGAAACGATCTCTAATGAATTCGAAACCAGAGGCGTTAAAAGACTAAAATTTTGTCAGCAATCCATTGTATAGCGATTATTTTGATATTTATATTATATTCTTGAAACGTTGTAACATTTCATGTTTACATATTTCATTATACTGTTTGCGGAGCAATCTGAACACAAAGAAACCTTCTCTGTAAGTTTCAATTTGTAGATTGTAACATACCATTTTTTTTTAAATTCACAGATCTGGGANCAAAGTAAACAAGTGAGGATTTTTCCAGCAAAAGATTTACAAACACAAGACGAGATGGACTGTACGGAATCATTCAATCCAGAACGGTCAGGAGTATTGATTTTGCTATTGTTTTGCTCACGAAGAGTATTCAACAAGAACCCCAAGAATTCGGAACAATCCTCTTGTTGTCCTAACGAGTATCTAGTGGTCTTCAAAGACTACAGGAAATCGGTTGGAGGGAAAGATGATACATTCTTACGAAACTGCAGCTGCATAAACAGGTGTTTGAGTTTGATCTATCCGACACCGTAGTTTTGTCTTTATTGTTTTTAATAAATTTACTTCGACTATTATTCGTTCTGCAGGCTACGTTTACCAATTCTTCTTTCAAAAAACGGGCAATATTATTAGTTCGTTCACCCAAATATGACAATGTCCTATAACTGACGTTATCGCATCTTGAATTTGGATAGACCAATTCCATGGCTTGCTTTCGTAGATTTTAGGAAAGAATGGAGTCTATAATATCTACCTTATAACCGTTGTTAACCGCGATTTGTTTGATAAAACTCAGCTCCCTCTGGACAATGGAGTATTCAATAGTCTGTGAAGCATACTATTGGTTGCAGCAATTTTATACTGGTAAGGGTATGTGAAGGAATTATGGATGATAATGTCCGTGTACGATAGTTTGTGAAAAATTGCAAATTCATGTTTGTTATTTCTCATAATGGTTAAATCAAGGTATTTTATTGAATTATTTACATCTCTCTCAGTGGTGAATTTCATTGACTGGTGGATGGAATTGACATACTCAATGAACTTGCCGAATTGCCTATCTGTACCAGTAAAACAGACTAACTCCAAAACTGTATATAGGCCAAACAGGGATAATATTTCCCAAAGAATTAAAGAGAATAAAAGTAATTTTGTAAATAGAAAGACCAATTCCACATTTGCAAACCACCTGTTAGCAGAAGGGCATGAGTTCAATCATAAATAAGAGGTGTTACATTTAGAAGAGAGAAGTTTGAAACTCAATCTTCTAGAATGTTTAGAAATCAATAGATTCAGAAATTCGGGTAATTTACTGAATGATGAAATAGAATTGAATAACTCCCCGTTACATAAGCACATAAGCACAGGTAATTTAAATCATTACAAACTTAGATAAAAATCAGGTACTTGAAATGTAGGTACTTCAATTTGTAGAATGATGTATATTCAGCATTCAATATGTAGAATTAGTTAGTAAAGACACGCCTGAGAAGCCATTGTATGGTAAAACACGTGTTGCGTTTTTGTATAACTCATTTAGTGAAAATCTCACAATAAAGTTTTTTTGAATACCTTTTTTAAGTGGTCTGCAGCAGTGCTACAAATAAATCACGATCAGAATGCGGAAACCTATTCAAGTCCATAGTGTATATTCTGATTATTTTCATTAATTTCACAGTTAGGTATACAAATATACGTTAACAAGTGCTCTTCTTCTTTTGTTCAGTCATAGAGTTTTTTTTCATAGTGATTAGCAAGCAGTGATCTACACGTAATCCGTTTTGATTCGATGAGAGCAGAAAGAGAAGATAGTTTTCCATTTGTATTCATTAGTACAGTTGTTATGAATCATTATCCTGATAGGTGCAATATCAACGCCAATGACGTCGGTTTGAGGGCTCAACTTTTCCAAAAAATTAAGGGTGAAACCCATGT
>NW_019294550.1:1865-15640 GCF_000500325.1 Leptinotarsa decemlineata | reverse complement strand
TAGTTATGTGAAGAGATTTTGCAGACTATCCAAGGAAATGCAGTGCTTGCAGATTCCCACCCCGGATCCAGAAACGATTATCATCGTAACTTTTTACTCATTCATTTTGCAGATCTCGATGTGAGAAGTTCTCTAGAAATTTATATTGTAATTTTGAATAAAATAAATTGTTTTTAAAAACGGTTTTCGACTTCAAAGTTACTTAACTTGCTCGCATTGGCGAGACATTTTCATGAAAACCCGTCAGAACGTGTGACCACTAAACTTGTCCAGAACCCATAGACAAAACATCTGAATACGATACAGGAGGAATTTGTATTTTTTCGATACCCTGAATATGCTCCGTCTACTAATCCCTGTATCTTTCTCGATCTTACGTTGACGCGTATGAGGGTTTTCTAAGATTGATCCCATAATGAAAAAATTATTTTTCTCGACGCCAAAAGGCAATTACCCAAACACTCGCCAATCGCTGAAATAATTTCCAACGGTAATAATTCAGTGAATGTTTTGAATAACGCAAAACACGATAACTATCTTTCAACAAGTTGACAAGTTGAATAAATGTCGTTTCCAAGCTATTTTTATTCAAAGAATGTATTGAAATAAGAGTTACTACATGAAAAAGCCAATATCTGGAAAACTATTTAGGTTAGATATAGAAAACCCCGAAATGAAATGAAAGATAATTTAATTTTATATTGTTCAGACCATAAAAATACAGGGTGTTCTATTAGAAATAACGAAGTGATCTTTGTCCGAAGTTATAAAAAATGGACAATGATTTTTGAACATTCTGTATAATGAATATTACTGGAGTTTTTTCCCAACACCAAATCGTTATTTTTACACCTCGACACGTGTTTCGATCACCAAGTGATCATCTTCAAGAGGTCCTATAATTATTATCATTATCAGTATCATCACCTGATCAGAACCTTATCAATAGAAATTAATGAGCAATGAGCTTACAGAGTACTCACAGGGTACTTACAGGGTATTCACTTCTCGTTTGGAGACTATTCGAGTTCAGTCATAGCCAAAAAATTCAAGGAAAGTATTTCAAACGGTTCATAATATAATTTCCATAAGTAAGTAGATCTCAACATTGGATGGCACTACCAATGCTGTACCCAAACCGCCAGGTCCAGCAATTTTCGCTTGAATGATTTTCTCGGTGTTGGGAGAGATTCTGGAATCTTCCAATATAACCACCTTGGTGCTGTCGTAAGGCTGAGAGGATACGTCGAGCAAAACCTCCAACAGTTTGTTCCGTTCGTCCACCACGAATCCGTAGGGGGGGGATTATGTCTAGTCCCAGAATAAATTCGTCGACGATGTTAGCCATCGCTTAGTTTCTATTTCGCAATTTCCAAGTTTTAGTCTTAAATCAGCTTATCCATAGACTATCAATCTATCTCCAGTATCTCCAGAACAAGTTTGAATTTGTACAGGTACTACTGATAATTTCTTCAGGCTGCTTCGTTTTGACATTACTGACCTCGTTGCTCCAGTGTCGATGGTGAAAAGACACTGATTATTATTCAGAAATCCGTCGACAACTAATCTGTTGTTACGTTCCGTCCTATCATGATAATCGAATACCTGAATGCTTGGGATGCAGCAGCCATGGTACTTCTCTTAACGCAGGCTGAATTTGGTTTTTCCAAACCCCGATACTCCAATTCAGGTAATCTCAAACGCCTGTTTCTTTTTTCGTCGGTTACTGGACGTGATCGACAGTCCCGCCTTACGTATCCTTCTCTGCCGCAGTTATAGCATTCAAGCCGCCCTCTTGTCTTGGGTGCAGTTCCGATCATCAAATATTTCTTGAAGAGTTTTTCGAGACCTACTATGGGTTGATCTATTCCTTTGTTCTCTTTTTCATTGCTGACCCTCACTAGAACTTTCCGTTGTTGTCGCAAAGCATTTTTGGCATCTTCAAATTCTAGGGCATAAACGATGGCTTCCAGTGAGTGAAGTTATTAGGTGCTTCTGGGTGCTTAGGTGCTTCAGTCTTACTAATCTTTCGAATTCGGCCCCAAACTCCCGCAGCCTCCCTGATAGACCTTGAGTTCTCACCTTCAGTTGAGCTTAGTAGACTTGTTGTAGGTGGCACTATCATACCTGATCTTCAAAGCTGATACGACTGCTTCATAATCCTTCTGCTTATCCACTGGGATATTCTGCAAGATTTCGGAGGCCTTTCCGCGTAGTGCCAGTATAAAAGCTGTTGTTGTCTCTTAATTTTTTCACCCATTGTATTTAAAACCACTGCTAGAAGGTAGAGATGTCATTTCTGATTTGCATTCTTCCACAGCAATCCTCTTCGGTTCCGGTAATTTTTTCCGAAGTCCCCGGAAAACCTTTTCAAACTTTTTGTCGACTCCTTCAAACTTTTTGCCGACTCCTTCAATTTTCCTTTCAAGCTTTCTTTCGACTCCTTCAAACTTTTCTCCAAATTTCCTTTCAACCCCTTAACATTTTCATCAACTTCTTTTTCCAATCCTTCCATTGTTTCCCGGAATACTTCTCCAAATTTTTCCTAAATGAATTTATCTACTTTCCCATTACTCACTTAGGAAGATTTTAAATCTTTCAGTAAGTGAAGGTTTATCTGATTGTCTTCCTCCTGAATACATAGTAGTAATTCACGATCTTCATTTCTGCATGATCTTTCTTCCTCCTTCCATCGTTCATCTTCTTTATTTCAGCGTACTCGTCCTTGCTCTTTTCTGCGTTTATCTTCCTCTCTTCTGCAATTGTCATTCTACGCCAGACCCACTTGATCATTTTCTTAAGCTTTTTCATATAGTCGTAATCAACACTCGTTGTTTTCACCATATAACAGAAAATGTTCAGTCAGTTATCTCACTTCTGACACCAAATGTTACGTTTTTTCATGTGGGTTGACCAACAAACTTAACTTAAATACAACAAACACTTCAACTGAAATTTCAACTATCATTCGAATGTGTATCGCCTAACTAAATCGCTCCGCGTACAGCACTGTCACTTCCACTTGACTGTCTCGATAGACGAGTGGATCGGGTTTATATTTGGCAATCGAAAGCGCTGGAAAATTCCTCGGAATCCCATCTCGCTACATCTAGAACGGCATAGAACATCGAACATTCGCACTTTCAACTACGTTACAACTGGTTTACGGCTATCACTGGCGGCCCAGCTTTAGGGCAATTTACAACAATATTTATTTAGTTTAGATTTACTTGAACAGAATTTGAATTGACATAAAATTGAAACAATGTGGAATATTGTTATTTTCGGTTAATCTTTTTTGATTTTTTTTCAGGGTTATCAAATCAATTTATATTATATTAGACAAT
Source organism: Leptinotarsa decemlineata (assembly GCF_000500325.1). Classification (NCBI taxonomy): domain Eukaryota; kingdom Metazoa; phylum Arthropoda; class Insecta; order Coleoptera; family Chrysomelidae; genus Leptinotarsa; species Leptinotarsa decemlineata. Next base: position 12,293 of record NW_019294550.1, on the reverse strand, counting down.
GGAAGTCCGACCTGATGAAATATCAAGTTCTTGTTACAATACTGTATAATTTTGAGTAATTGCCGGTGTTAACAAAAAATAAGAATAACTTTGCACCAAAAACTTTGAAGATTATTTCATTCTTCAAAAAAATTGACCGTGGTTAACACCATAGTTGTGAAATTTGTAATATTACAGGCTTTCAAAATAAACTGTCGTATATAGGATGCTGTCTTTTTATCATTTTAGCAATTTTTTTTTCGTAGTCCCCATTAAAAAAAATGTGTTAAAAATAAAACTTCACTTAGATGGCCATGACCTCAAACCTAGATGTATTTTTTTAAAGTTGAACAACTTTTTCATATAATATTTCCCGAGATTTTTCAAAGTAAGAGTACTTCAGTCATGTCTCAAAATCAAATATTTGAAGGCTCCTCATACATTACGTGTGTTTTACTGTATTTTGTTGGTGCATGTTCAGTTTTAGAGGATGCACAAACTTTTTATCAAGAATAATTTTTTATCGAAAAACCCTTAATAAATAAGTTTTCCATATGATGCATACTTTGGGGATGACACTGTATATAAAAAAGGTGTTATTGAGTGTCTATAATTAAATATGAAAGGGGAATATCATTTGGAACAGCACTCAAGAAAAAATGATGGCAAGTTTTGATGTTTGACTGAGAGACCCCGTTTTCCCATTCTTCTGCATTCTCCTGCAGCACAAACGAACGGAGTCAACAACAGGAGCCTACTGCACATTTGTGTTATTGACATCCGAGTCCAGGATATAAAAAAGGGTGTTATTGAGTGTCTATAATTAAATATGAAAGGGGTATATTATTTGGAACAGCACTCAAGAAAAATTGATGGCAAACCGCGGACACATGTTCCTGGCTATTGGCCTCATCAGCGCGGTCCAGCCAAGTACAGAGATGGGCAACACTTAGTTTCCGAAAACGGAAAGAGCACAAGTGTTGCTCATCTTTGCACTTGGCTGCACCGTGCTGTTGAGGTCAATAGCCAAAAACACGTGTCTGCGGTTTGCCATCAGTTTTTCTTGAGTGCTCTTCCAATTAATATTCCCTTCCATATTTGATTATAGACACTCAATAACACCCCTTTTTTATATTTATATCCTGGACTCGGATGTCACACAGGTAGCTATAGCTATCTCCGTAGTAGTGTTAGGATATCCTAAGAATTCTAGGTCTCGTAACTGAAATCACAAATGTGCGGTAGGCTTCTGTTGTAGACTCCGTTCGTTTGTGCTGTAGAAGAATGTAGGAGAATGGGAAAACGGGGTCTCTCACTGAAAAATCAAAACTCTGCTTCACTCTGTTTGACAAACAAACAAAAATCCTACAAATATTTCATTTCTTTCCATCAATATATTATGCCTTTGAGAAGCTTCCCACTAGAAACAAAAGCTCGGCAGGGTAAAGTAGAAAAGGATAGAAGATAATCTGTACGACCGGCATCTATTTCACACTCACATTTTCTCAATACATCAGTTTTGTGAGCTCTGAACTTTACCTGAATCTACTATATTTCAAAATATAGTTACTAATCATCGTCTTGAATCACAACTCAACGTTATCAGTATCTCCCAAATTATCAATGTTCCGTTTTCAACGGAAAAAAAGAAATATTCAGTATTTATTAAGCAGCTTCCTGAATATTCAAAAACATTATTTAAATTTTATGGTACAATCACTGTGTCAATATAAATTCTGTTCAAGTAAATCCAAACTTAATAAATATATTCACATTTTAATGAACAGCAAAGCAAGAATAATTAATAATTCATCTAACCACTGAATCACGTGCTAGTCAGTGGGATATGAATAAAATTAATTACTTTGATGTAGATGTGTACAGAATTCCGGTTATTCCGGAGAAGAGCTGCGGAAGTCCGTACTGAATTCCGGAAGAGGAAGAAATTCACCCTTCACGTCTCGACCTTCGTAGTTAGCCACATTCAACTGACATTGAATTTCTGTTAGAAGGGCATTGCAGATAATGTAAACTCATAGAAAGCTTTTGGATACATCAATAATTTTTGGGTCTTTATGTGTGGTAATTACTTATTACACCATTCAACAAAAGTATCTACTACATTCATTCCTAGATATTATTATTTATATGTGTGTGAAACTTTATTAGCTTTTTTTTTCAAAACAAAAAAATGTTATTCTGAAGAAATGAACTTTAAACGTTCAAGCCAGTCTCGAATATATCTACACAGTAGGTTAAATGGACTGACGCCTATCAGAAAACAACTACTCCCCTGGGTAATACCACGAAGGGCGTTGGATTATATCCGACAGGCGAAAATGTCCTGCATATGCAATTGGCAATACAACTGAAAGAGTCGACCTTCAATTTTGGAACGGGCACCCTTGCAGCACACCTACTGTGTAGGTATATTCGAGATTGGCTTGAATGTTCAAAGTTCATTTCTTTAGAATTGTTTACTGCCAGTTTTCAAGCATAGCCCAATTGCTAGTAAGAAAGTGTTTCTTCCTTATTCAGAGGAATCGGGCAAATTACGAATATGCCGTTGGTTAGTACTTCGTTCACTAGATGGAGTGATATTTTGTTGTTTCGCTCCAACTTAGGAAGAGGAATGAAATACTCTAAAAGAATTCCGATTTTCAATTATGAAATATCATTGACTTTATGTCGATGATGGTCACTATCTTGCAGTGATGAGTGGCTAATGAGCCCGAAACTGGTCTGCAACTGTGCCCGTTCCAAAATTGAAGATCCACTCTCTCAGTTGTATTGCCAATTGCATATGCAGGACATTTTCTGTGAAGAATCCTGCACTGACGCCTGTAGGATATTAGCCTTCGTGGTATTAGCCAGGGGAGAAGTTGTTTTCTGATAGGCATCAGTCCATTCAACCTACCATGTAGGTATATTCGAGACTGGCTTGATTGTTTGAAGTTCATTTCTTTAGAATTGTTTACTGCCAGTCTTCAAGCATAGCCCATTGACTAATAAAAAAAATAATGTTATGGCATACGATTGATTGTATGACCATCAGAATGACCTTGACCTCCAAATTACATTGACGTTGCAAAAGCAAATTTGATTTGAGTATGGGCGGTCTGGAATTAGATCATGGTCATATGTTGACTTCAAATCTGTTGTTGTTGTTGACCTTGAAGCACGATGTTTATTCATATCTTCTGACATATGTCCAAGTCAGCCTTCCTCTCCACCCAATCCACAACTTATAAAAGAAGAGTTATTCAGTCATTCCTTCAGTTTTGAAAATTCATCACATTAACGATCATCTCATCGGTATAGTAATTGTAATGAAATTTCTACTCGTAGTAATATTATACGTCGCCATCAGATACAATCTTGCACAGAAAAAAATGTTGACGTCGGACGTTCAGGAAAAAGCATGGGTTGACAATTGTGGTAATAACTTCAAGTGAGCAATTATGCAGTTGCTGTAATGAAATGATACCTGTAAATCAAGTTATTTCTCACCTCAAAACAATGGTGCATAAGCCAAATGCATGCACTGCTTTTGCCGATGATGTCAAACTCATCAATAATGCTTTCAATAACGGGATAACTAGTTATCGAGTTCACTGAATTGTGGAGATACTGGTAATTTGATTTCGAGTGTACTACAAATCTCTACAGACGTGATCATAATGGAAATTTTTGGGTTATGAGGTGAACCATTGGGAAAATCATATTCAATGAGGTGAACATCAACAAATTCAGGCCATTGGGAGGATCATCATGCATGGAACATTCAAAATGTATTGAAATGAAGAAGGGAGTTATGAATGTGAGTAATCAAGACCAATATTGCTTTGCCTGAGCGGTGACGTCAGCATTATATCCTGCACCAGCGAAGAATTTTGAAGTGTTATCATATCTGCATTTTTCAACTGTGTTGAATGTGGTATGAATTTCCACGTAAAATTACGCAATAATTTCAAATTCAAAGTTTCCAATTATTTTTCTCTCAATACCCATGAATAAGGGCTTATTTTCGAAGATAAAGCAGAATATGAAATTGTCGCTTCTTCACATCATACTCAGCGGATATTGGGATGCCATATTAATCTATTATAAATTACTGATGTATCAAGTGGTGATCTTTATTGGTGGATAAAAGATCTGTCGAAATTAGTTTCATCTCAGATTTCAGCTAACGTGAATTACTGAGAGATCAATCGAATGATTGCAATCTAACTTCCACAAACACCCCGACAACACAATTAAAAACTGATAGATGCGAGAGAGAAGAATGTTAATATCGGAGTACACATACTTTTTTCGATTTACACAGGACACTGCTTGGTTGATGAACGCAGGACACTACGTGGCTGGGGCAGTGACTACTTCCTCCACACCCTGTATTTGGGAATCATGATGCAACATAATTAATGTCATAAGATTTGTATTTCTTGAATGTAATACTACAACACGTGTCATTTATGACTCTCTCGTCCCTACTCCCCTGATAGTGGAAAGTATCCGATGTAGTATCCATCCGATGAGCTATCTTCAACATGGTAGCAACATATCAAATAGCAAATTCCGCCACTGAGCCTTTCACTTATTTGGAGTTCAGGTCTTCTGCGCAGTCGCTTATTGACTGGTTTTTCGAAGAAGATCAGGTGGACCCACCACCGAACCCTATTACGTCGGAGACCCGGAGGATGGACTGATAGAAGACTGCAGGGGCTGCACGCTACCAGCAGCGATGAAGCGGACCTTCCGGACGACGACTTCCCGGATCCCAACTTCAAAGAAGCAGATCGTGATTCGTAAGCTGACCTCTATGATGACGAACCATCAGTGAGGTGGGACCTCTTTCGTAGAGAGACAGATGTTGGGATTCTGACAATCCTCTTCATGATGATCCTCTATTCCCACTTCGACTGAACTTGGTTGAAGATAGCACTGTCTAGTTGTCTCATCACTCCATAACTCCTGAATCATTGTACGATTACGCTTCAGATGATCTCAGTTGACTTATTTGGAATATACTATGCTGGGTTGAAATTGGAACCAAGTAAGCTGTTGGAAATAACACATTATTTCCTATAATAGGCAGTGACCCTGAAATATGCTCAATAGTACTCATATCCCTCCAATAATCTAAATGGATGTAAATGTTGCTGCATCAGAAAATGATCATGACTTTGAGAATAGACATGAAAAAAAATCGTTCTCATACCGGCTCAGTTGAAGAGTTATTTTCATCCTACCGCTCTTATAACAATTAAATTGGGTATAGATTTCCTTGTATCAGATTATGGTCCCAAATTTCTTTGGAACTCACTTCAACTAATGGAAATTAGTTGTTTTGTATCGTAGTCGATGAACCTAAGAAAAGAGCCCCATGCAGTAGAAGGCCCCGGCCAGGAATTATATCAATCCGCGGATGAATCTGCGGATTCGTGCATCATCGGTGGCCGCGTTCGCGTATTATTCGCGAAGTATTTCGCGATCTAATCCGACAGACAGCCGCGAATCAATTCAATCCGCAAATCAAAAAATGTATTGAAATTTTTGGCGAATAATTCCTTTCATTTGGCCGCAAATCAACTCAATTCGAGTTCTTCAGATTAGACACGATCCGCTGAAATTTCTCGAAAAGTTTTTATATGTTTGGTGATTTTCACAAGTTCGGAATCATAGTCCGACTTCTTTATAATTAGGTTGTAGTGGTGATAGCCATCTCCAATCTATTATAAGACTTCAATCTATCTATATAAGTACGTGAGAAAAACATAAGAGAGCAGTTAAATTCATCACCTGTGTCTTGCTATTTCCAACAGTAATTGTCAAAATGATTTTTCCGAAAGAGTGGGATTTGAAACCAAAAGTATGTGGCTTTCCAACCAAAATTAAACAAAATGTGGTCGTGGATGTGTGTCGTGGAATCCATATCCACTTACGAAGAGGACAAGTCTGAGTCCAATTCCTACAGTAGGTCACCACCAGTGCTACAAATGTTTCATGGTGATGAAGGAAATATGCAACGGATTGTTCGAATAATGTATGCAGTACACGCAGGGGAATTATGTGAAAATGTTGGTTATTTCCACTCTAACAGAATCGTACACTTTCGTGATTGTTGGTGTCTTATCCATGTGGAGCAGATCGAGACACAAGAAATCCATAGAAATCATATACAAACATTGCGGGTGCAACCTGTTAAATGATCAAATCGATTCAGTTTACTCGCCGGTTTTCAATTTGGCATATCCGCATTGTAAACTGTAAATTCAGGTACTCAATCAAGCCAAGTACTTCTATTATTACCTACAGGGGTTGTATATAAGAGCTAATGTAATGAACCATCGTTAGTTTATTGTATAAGTTTGAAAATGTCCTTATAGGACGAAACTGCAGTAACGTTAGTTACAAATAAAAGTGCTAAAAAACATAGAAGTTTCAATTTTTTTTCTTCATTATGATTTCCTACCACGTAGTAACGGCTACATCCATCAATTTATATTCTATGTATAATTTTTGGAAAATGTATCAGTTACAATAATAATGTCAATAAACTAATCAACTTCCATTGATCCATGAGTTATGATCTCAAAGAATCCCAACCACTTCACATATAGGCCCAACTTTTTTTTTCTCCTAAACGATTTCCATTGAATATTGTTATACAGGGTGTCAATTTAAAAACTTCCCACCCTCAATATCTTCCTTCCAGTGAACAATATGAGGAATCGAAAAAGCAAGTTGATTTTATTGTTAAGGGAGACACTTTCAAGGAATATTTGTAGCCCTCGTGGTTGAACTCCCAAGGAGGGTTAGATGTTACCCTTAGAATTTTAAATGGAAAGGGAGGTCAACATGGCACATTATTCTGATTGGTATTCAATTCTACTTCCAATGGTACCCTGACTTTTTATTTTTTGATGAGCATTTTCCGAAAAATAGCATTCGAAACTAACACATGTAATTAGAATTTGCCAGTTTTGACATGCATTATTGTGTTGACTTATTTTAATAAAAATGGTAAGAAGAGTAGGTAACACCGTTCCAACCCTTGAATCTCAGGAATTTGTTGGTTATTCTCCTTTTACCATATAAAATTTAATTTGCGAGAAAGACACTTCAAATATAAAATCTACTCACGCTCATCTTATAAACTCTTCGAAATGTCGTCCATTTTGCTCCAAACAGTAATAAAGTCTGTTTTCGAACTCCCTTCTAACATTTCGAAAAACTCCACTAGGAATTGACTGGTATGCGGCTGTAATTCGCCTTTCAAGTTCTTCATTATCAGAATGTCGTGTTTTATAAACAATGGAATCAAAATGTTCGCAAAGAAAGAAATCTAAGGGTGTTAAATTCGGTGATTTTGGAGGTCATTCAACTGCTTCCTGCTGGAAATATAACAAATCTTCCTGCAGAAGTTCATTACCTTCTGCATATGCATTATAAGAGGATCGATAGTCTTTTCAAGCATTTCAAAGTACAAATTGCCAGTCCAGTTTTCTTTCAGAAATAATGGACCAATAATGTCATTTCCAAGAATACCAGCCCAAACAATAACTTTTTGTGGGTGGTATGTATGCTCTTTCCAAAAAAAATGTTGGTTTTCCTCACTCCAATAGGGACAATTTTGTCTATTAACATTGCCATTCAGAAAAAATTACTCTATGAGACATGATTTCACAAAACTATATTCTTTTATCATAATCATCCTAGTTGAGCTCTTGAAAAATCTGTTATTTTTCCATTCAGGAAACTATATTTGTGCTCCTTTATGCGGGCTTTGAACGCTCTTCCAGTTTGGCCTATATAAAACATCGGACATGACCCACACGATAATTTATACACTCCTGATTTTTCTGAAACTGAACTTTTATCTTTGTTATTCTTAATGTTCATGCCTAAGTTGTTGTTGGTTTTGAATTTTTGAAAGAAGTATTTACACCTTTGCTGTGCAGGAAATCTGAAATATTTTTAGTGGGTTGGCCTAAGTAGGTCAAGGTTCTATAACTTTTATCCTCTTCACTTCGAATTGGGTAAACTTCTTTCAAAGCTTGACTGTATAACTTGTTTGATGATAAAGAATGTATTAGACCGCTATTGCAATCATTGTTGACCGCTATTTGCTTTATCATATTCAGTTCTTTATTGAAATTTGCCTCTGACAAGGGCACATTTATCAGTCTGTGGATCATACTGTAGAAAGCTGCTACTTCATGCTGATATGGGTGAGTGGACGAATTATGAATGATAATATCTGTATGTGCCGGTTTACGATGAATTGAAAAATCATGTTTGTTGTTAACTTTTGTTATTGGCAAGTTCAAGTCCTGTTCCATTGTGAATGTGATAGAAGGGTGGATAGAATTGATGAAATTCAAAAAGATAGTCAACCATCTATTCGTTCCTGTGAAACATATCAGGATATCATCCACATATCTATACCAATACACGAAACTTCTTACCAGTGAGTTACTGTGTATTCTTTTCTTCAAATCGTTCATGAAAATCTCTGTCAGAATAGGACTGAGTGGGTTTCCCGCTATGAGACATTTGCAGGATGAGTAAAGAGTTTCATAGATTCTCTACCAGAGTAATCGTTTCATTCGGGAAACAGATTCTTTACATCGAATGAAATCAATTTGGCAGTATCCGGGAGTGTAATATCTTGAATTTCATTGTTCAAATGGTACCTATGAAATCCTCAAACTGAATTTTGATTTGAAATTGGTGTGGTTTTGAATAATTGCAATGAGTTTTTCGGATATTTTAACTGAAGGAGCTGTGACGAAAGAAACTACCGGTTTTATCGGGTAGTTATCGGTAGTTAGTTGTTTAATTTATTCAACAAATACAATTTAGGTGGTTGTGGGTTCATGACTAACGATCGGAAATTTTCCGTTTCATCCATGACACAATGAATATTTTTCAAAGTTTCCTTGATTTTTTTCTGATATAAATGGGTGGGGTCATTTCTGAGACTATCGTACATGCCAGCATTTAGAAAATCTACACGTATTCTTCTTTGTTCATGACTATGACCGTTTTGCCTTTATCTGTTTAAAAATCTGTTTGAAATCTTTTTAAAATCTGTTTTTTCGTTAATCAGTTGTCGCCCCCATACGAAAGACAACTCTCAGAAGTTGAAAAACTTGTGCGAGCTAAGGACTAACGAGGTCTTACCTTTTAACGTGAGATTTCTAAAAGCTCGCGTGAAAACAATGTTATCTTCTGCCGATTTCTGTTTTATGCATCTTTTCAGTTTTTAAAATGTATGCAGCAATATGTTTATTGGCGTAATATGTCCCCATCTACGCGATATCTGTATCAATTACCAAAACTTCTAAATTTTTCGAATTCATGTTAGGTTTATTATTGTAATTGAGACCTTTTTGTAATAAACGAGTTTCATGTTCTGTGAAACTGGTGTTCGTGAGATTGACAAATTTGTCAAAGAACTTATGTTGTGAAAATAGTTCATTGTCTTTGGTCTTTTTTCTTCGGTAGCTTGCTCCGAATTAAAACATCTAATTTCTTTCTCTGTGTTAAAATCTTTTTATGTATAATACCATTAACTTTATCACGAATATCCAAGTCCACGATTTGACCTTTTCAGATAGATTCATTCATTAGGCAGACGAGTAGGTAATAGGTTAGAGTATAAAATGGTTGTAATTCAGAAGTAACTTTCAGTTTATGCTTGAGGAAGGTATTATATAGGGAAACACGTGTCGCGGTTTTTGTAAAACCCTTTATAGTGAGAATCATACAATAAACTGTATTAATAAGTTTTTCAATATGGCTTTTCATCGAGTATCGGCCAGCTCTATTCAATTAATTATGAAAATAAAATAATAACAGGATTTTTTTTTATTATTTTCATATATACCTACTAGACTAGTTTTTATATCTATGTCAGATGTATTAACAAAAAAACGTAAAATAGTTGTAACTAAGGTGAATTACGGACGTTAGTCATTCTTCTTATATTCATTTCCAAAATAATATTCATTTATAAACTTTTCAGACACAAATTCTGAAGTATATTTATGAAAAGGGCTCCAAGAAGCAACAGTTTTTCATTCCTACTATTTGAATTTTCATGTTGCCCTTTGTAAAAACAGAGGTCGGAAAAGATTGGTTAATCAGAGATTCCAGAAGAGAACATTGCAAATGGAATCCTAAATATGCCAAAAAAAGAACAGCCAAAATCGTCAAATATAATCCGCTAGAAATATTTATGTATAGTATGTACTATTAGATACGGCGGCCACTCATCATCGGGTATATGTAACTCAGTGAAAACACAACGATAGCGCGTTTTGAAATACTACTAACGCCATCTATTGTCAACATTCAGAACTAAAAATGATTTTGTTCGTCTTAATTTATTCGTTCCATTAGGTACTGATAGGTTCAAACTAATACATTTACATCCTCCAT